>JAVXUO010001406.1:0-187058 GCA_033065855.1 Escallonia rubra
CAATTTTAAATAACAATGATGACCCACGCAGGGGTTCTAAAGACTAAGACTGAAACTTAAATTCTCTTTCGCTCGGCTCAGATCTACTCCACACCCAATGCGATCTATTGTTAGTTATCACCTGCGGAAAGGAAGTCAAAGGGGAGTGAGCTTTTGAGAGCTCAGTAAGGTCGCTCAAACGAAGAAACTACGAAACAATTACAGATGCAATTCATAGATTTTCAAAAAAGAATCATAACTAGTTCCATCAGATATTAATACGATTTTCAGATACGATACAAACAATCACGAATACAATAACATGAGCAATTGCAAAACAACACAGGCAGTGCAGGAAAATCACTTAGCAAAGCCACAAAGGCGATGCTCATTAACATTTTCCACCGGCTAGTCCATCAAGGCACTAGCCCACACCAATACACCGGCTAGTCAGTCAAGGCACTAGCCCACACCAATACACCGGCTAGTCCGTCAAGGCACTAGCCCACACCAATATCCTCCAACGTACACCAACTCCCCCAAAACACACCAATACAGAATCTCGTGTCAATGTACAGAATGCAATAATCGATAACACAATGAATAAATCGATACTCAACGAGAAATAAACACAGAGCATCAAAATGATTTCCAATAAACGCTTAAGGCTCAAGAAAAAGGGTATCAAAGGCAAATAACGCATTCTCATAACAAATATAATAGATTCCAAAGAAATTCGATAGCAATTTTGAAAAAATATACGATGACAAATTGATGAATTGGGTTTCGGATAGAAATCCCTTACCTCAGTCCAAACTATGCACTGTTCAACAGCCTCGATCCAAAATCCTTTGAATTAACCTAGGTCGGGCAAATTATTTATCAGAACACTATACATGCTGATATATTATAAACCTAATATAACTACCCACACTGTACTCATTTCTCTACCCGGAACGACGAAATTCAAAACGGGTTCCACATACGGCCAACCTAACCCAACACTCGTGACACCCCACTAGGCTCCAAAATACCCCATAAATGTTTACAATTTCCATTAAACATTCTTTATAGCTTAATACAGCATATAGAATAAAATTATAATTTTTGATTATTTTCGAATTAAATATAATTTCCTCAAAAACACTAAAAACCAATAAATTTCCATAATTGCTTCTAGCTGGAAATAAGGACTCATAATTTTTATACAAGCCTTAATATATGTATACAAATTATAGAAATAAAAATCAGGATTTAAAAGGCACTAAAACTATTTCTTTATTTTTTTCGTTTTGCTAAACTCAATGCGATATGGAAAAATGATATTAAATCAACTCCAAAAATTATCAAACTTTTACTGAGTCTTTCTTATACTATAACAACATTACTATAATTTTGCCCAGAATAATTTCAGCGTTTAAGGGCTCCAAAAGATTTTTATAATTCTGAAATTGCAGAAATTATAATAAATACATACGATATCAGAAAATTATGAAATTTTCACAGAAATTATAATATTGTACTAAGAATCATCCTGTAAAGTTTCAGAATTTTTGGACAATCGTACAATACCAACAGCCACGTGGTACAACTGTAAGCAAAGTGTACCACTCTATTGCACAGACCCACTTCTGTTCACCTGTCTTCTTCTTCCTCTTTATACTTCACGGTTCACTGTTTAACCACACAGAACACACCACTCACACTACCTCATCGCTAACTCACCACACACTACACAGGTACACACACTTATGCACTAATTTCACCTATAATTACACACTATATACACACATATCACACCCACATACATAGCAGTAGCAGCAGGCTATCCTACCCCCATTTTTTGCATTCCACGAACACACTTCTCACACACATTCACGGCATACTCAAACACACACTGCCACACAGCCATGGCTGCCCAAACTCACCCCTCATGGCTGCACACACTCACAGTTATACATCATTAATCCAACCCATTTCTAACCACTCATATATACAACTAATACATACATACATACACCATACTCGGCCACCATGCCCACTGCCGTGCGGCAGTGGGCCTGCTCCATCCCTTCTTCTTCCCCTGTTCGTTTCTCTCTCACCGACGCACACCTACACTCCCACGCAAGGCAGCAACCTGCTACGTCAACAACCCGTGTACGTCCATGATCACAGCCCTCCCATGGTTGTCCATCATCCCACAAATATATACATAGATATTACATCTATCAGAGACCCATTAACACCTACCCGTAACATATATATTCACATAATCACATGAAAATTGAGATTTCAAAGTAAGCTTACCGAAAATGTCTGTCGATTTCCGGTAATCTCTTTGTCCCAATCCTTCCTCACGCCCAGTGTTATTAAAGGCGCAGGCGTACCTAACGCAAAACCTCTGGAGGCTAGGCGCAGGCGCAAGCGCGCGCCTTTTCGAAGCAAGGCACAATATTAAAATATTAAAATATATAAAAATAAATAAATAAAAGTGCATTAAATAAAAAAAATTAAGTAAAAAAAATTTAGAACATGACAATTAACAAACTTCTAAACATTAGAGAAAGTTTCAAATACCAACATTATAATTTAACAACCTTCCAACAACAAAAATAAATTATGCTTTTAAAAATAAGATCGATCTCAATGGGAATGGGCATAATATAGGGACTAAAAATTTAAATCTTTTCTCAAGACTGAGCTTTGACCTTATGAACAATATAAAGTGAAGCTAACAAATCAGTTAGGTCTCCTAATTTAGCCATGTGTGCTCTATCTTCAACAGCTTTCACAAAAAGGTTAACGTAGTTGGTGAGCAATTAGCGATAAAAAGTGTTTTATCGCTAACAAATTAGTTAGGTTCTATATTTTAGTCTTAAAAAAAGTGTTTTGACTTGGTAAAGACAAAAAGGGTAAAAATACTAAAAGAGAAATCAACGGTCCACGTGAAGACAAGAAGCCAAATTGAACGGTTACACATCGTCCGCCTAGCTTTGCACCTCTCGCCCCGCTATGCGCCTAGCGCCTGGGCGCACAAGGCGCGCGCCTTATTGAAGGCGCTGCGCCTAGGCCTACGCGAGGCGCGCTTTGTNCGCCTTGCGCCTAGGCGCGCGCCTAGGTGCACCTTTATAACACTGCTCACGCCCGGTGTCTCTCCCTTTCTCTCGATCGTATTGACAGATGAAAACAAAGGGTATTGACGGCTACCTTAGACAATGCAAGGTTATATATAAAGCCCTAAAAGACAAACTACCAAAAACTCCCACAAGTTTCGTTAGTTAGCTTAAACGTTACGCGGATTTTCTTTTTCTTCTTTTTGATCGCCAAAAGCTCCAAGTACTAAAAGAATTTAATGGATTTGTTAGATAACCCGCTCTATTAAGTGTCGTCAAAAGTTACTAAATAAAAATATCAACGCTAACTGAAAGAAAAATTCGTCTCCAAATTTTTTTTTAAATCAAACCGTTAAAAATATCGTGTTACATAAATTATTTAATCCCCAAATGATTAAATTTGGAAATAATCTTATCAACATAATGGGATGGACATAAAGCAAAACCCCCACTATGTTTCTTAACTTTGATTCCCAAGATAGTATCAACATCTCCCATGTCCTTCATTTTTAGTAGCATTCACCCCGTTCATATTGGTTCCTATGATGAGCATGTCATCAACATATAGACATATTATCACACCATAATCTTTTGTGAATTTGGAATAAATGCATTTATCAGCTCCATTGTGATTAAAACCGTGTGATTTTCTCATGCCACTGTTTTGGAGCTTGCTTTAATCCGTATAACGATTTAACTAATTTGCAAACTTTTTTTTCCTTACCAGGAACCACAAACCCTTCAGGTTGCTCCATATACACTTCTTCATAAAGTTCGACAATCAAAAATGCTCTTTTCAAATCTATTTGGTGAACATATATATTATAGACTGATGTTAATGCAAACATCACTCTTATAGAAGAAATCCTTGCAGCGGGAGCAAATGTATCAAAATAATCGACTCCTGCCTTTTGCCTAAAACCTTTTTCAACTAGTCTCGCTTTGAAAGTTTGTAGTGATCCATCAGTATTGAATTTTCGTCTAAACAACCATTTGCACCCAATGGGTTTAACAGTAGGAGGTAAATCAACTAATACCCAAGTGTCATTTGATGAAAGAGAACCCATCTCATCGTTTATTGCTTCCTTCCAGAAGGCACTATCTCTTGAAGCCATTGCTTCACTAAAGGTTCTAGAATCCTCCTCCAAATGTAAAACAATAGGTATTTTGTTTACAATCTCTTCTCTACTCTCTTCAACCAAAAAGACTATTGCTTGTGAAGATATAAAATCAGAACCTAGATTCTTCTCCTCTCAAACTCTTTGACTCTTTCTAGGTTCGATAAGAAGATCAATTCCTTTATGTCTCTTACTTGAAGAAGAACTAGAGTTCACCTATGTGTCACGTACCAATGCAGGATTTGACGCTTCATTATTTGATTGTGGATTGACGTTAGAATCACCAAGAAAATTTGTTTCTAATAATTCAACTTCTCTAGATTCTATAATAACATTAGAATCTAAATTCAACAATCTGTATGCTTTTGAGTTTTCTGCATATCCCACAAAGACACTTTTAAGAGCTCTTTGTCCTAATTTGGTTCGTTTAGGACCGGGAACTTTGTAATAGGCTACACAACCCTATACCCTCAAATAGTTTAAGTTAGGCTTTCTTCCTCTCCATACTTCATATGGAGAAGTTTTAAACTTCTTTGAAGGTATTCTGTTGTGTACGTGACATGCCATTAATAATGCCTCTCACCATAAATTAGTCGGTGTTTAGCATGCTGAAGCATAGCGTTAATCATATCTACCAATGTCATATTCTTCCTTTCGGCTAGGCCGTTTGTTGTGGGGTATGAGGTGCACTTGTTTGATGTATTAAACCATTTTCTTCACAAAAAATAAAAAATTCATTTGGAAAGTATTCACCACCTCGATCACTACGGAGGACTTTTATCTTCCTTTCCAATTGATTTTTAACTAAGGCTCTATAACACTTACACAAGTCAAAAGCTTGATCTTTTCTTTTCATCAAATATACTTTAGTAAATCTAGAATGATCATCTATAAAAGTAATGAAATATTTATTTCCACCTCTAGTTAACAGACGATTCAATTCACATATATCAGAATGTACAAGATCTATCAATTCATATATTCTCACTTTTTGGAAAAGGGTTTTTAGTCATTTTCACTTGTATACATATTTCACAATTTCCAGAATTTTCATTAACACAAGGAATCAAATTATGTTTAGACATAAACTTGATTGACTGAAAATTAACATGTGATAAACGAGCATGCCATAAATCAAAAGATGACTCAACCAAGTAAATGGAAACATCCACTTTATTAATACTTAGTTTAAACATGTCATCACAAGAAAATCCTTGTCCAACAAATACACCGTTTTTAGAGAAAATAACTTTTTCTGCCTCTATAACAACCTTTAAGCCCTTCTTGCACAACAGATTTGCAAAAATCAAATTATTCTTCACATCCGGGACATGGAATACATTCGTCAGAATCAGCTTATTTCCAGAGGTAAATTGCAATTCAACAGTCCCTTTTCCCAAGAACCTTGGCCGTGTCATGATTGCTCATCAAGACTTTCTCATCCTTTGTTGTAACCTCGTAATCTTTGAACAAATTTTTGTTATTGCACTGAGGCACAAGACTCATACCACCAATCTACAGATTTTCCAATTGTTGCCATGTTTCATTATGTTATCATACTAATGTTAATACCTGCAACCATAGCAATAATTTATGCAGGATCATATTGATCATCGACAAGGTTTGCCTTCTTTTGCCCTGCACTTCCCTTCAATTTTAATTTCTTATAGAACCTGCATTCCTTCTTAAAGTGCCCTTTTTGTTACAGAAAAAACATGACTTGTTCTTCTTATTGTTGGCAGAATCTGAACTTGAGGCTTCAGCAAAATTTCTCTTATTACCAGACTTAGAATCAGCCTTTCCAAATTTATAAGTGTCTGACTCAATATAGTTCACCATAGTCTCAGACTCAAAAGAAAATTTATACTCACGAACACGAGACTCTTCTTCAATTCGAACATGCTTAATGAGCTGGTCTATGTTGAATTCTTCATAAGTGTGCAATAACTTTTTTCTGTAGTTATTCCAAGTGGTTGGTAATTTCGCAATCACAACAACCACTTGAAGTTATTCAGACACTTCTATATTGAAATCCTTGAGTCCAGACACTAGAACCAATAACTCATCCACTTGATTCATAACAGACTTTTTATTAGACATTTGAAACTCAAAAACTTCATACTAAGAAATATGTTCGTACCTTGTTTCTCAGATGTATACTTATTTTCCAAGGCCTTCCAAATTTTTTGCGGGGATTTCATCGGTCGAAATAGATCATACAACCGATCAGACATCAAATTCAGTATAAACCATCTACATCGGACTTCATCTTCTCCCCGTTTCTTGCGAGATGCAGTCACTGTTTTGGGCTCCTCATCCGATGGTTCAGGAATTTTTGGCAGATGGTCACTCAACATAAATGTAATGCCTAATTCAGTAAGTAAGAACAACAACTTGTCTTTCCAACTTGTAAAATTTGTGCCATCAAAACGCTCCAGTTTAAACACATCAGGATTGAACATTTTGTTGAAGACAACATCAGTACCACTAGCCTCCATCGTTGATATTTTCCTTAAGATTGTTAGAAAACACAATCAGACTTTAATCGTGAATAATCACTATCCTTAAGGAAAATATGCCCCCACTATGATTACTGCTAAGTTAATAGCAAATTCCTCCATGATAACAAAGCTGAACGAAATTCTGACCAGCAAAATCAGAATTTCCCCAAAAACACGTTTTTGAAGAATTTGTTTCTAATTATTTGAAACTGAAGGATATACATATATTAATAATATCTGAATAGACACAACTCTTGGCATCAAATGACACAACTATTTGGGCACTAACTGCAATTAACTACTAACTGCAGTTAACTACTAAATAAAAAATGAAATTAATTAATATACATTAATTAATTTCAACCAAGACCCAAGTGCCCATCTTTTGGAGAAAATATTTAGTGGTTGTCTAACGCCACATCATCAACATACGTGGTGCTAGACTACCACTAATATCACGCCAACCAAGCGAGGGTGGCAAGTTGTGGGCCGATGTCCAGCTGGATCTAAAATTTTAACCATGGTTTATAAAATTAAAATTGATTCGGAAAATTTTGAATTACCCTCCCATCTTTTTCATTTTTCAGGGTAAAACATTTGAATCCATTTTATTTCTTTCTTCTCTCTTTCTTCTCCCATTTCATTTCTTCTTGCCCCTCTTTCATCTCCCCGGCTATATGCGGCGACGACCTCAGAAAAGGCGGACGAGTATAGGAGTTTATCTTCTGGCAATAAGAAAGCACCATCAGCAATTCAACTTGTGCCTTCAACTACTCCTGTTGATGATCCTCCTATGATGGGCATTGGGGGCTCAGACCCTGCTGCGACTGTAAATGGCTGGAAAATGGTATTGAGTGGTTGGAGACCTAAAGATCCTATGCCTCCTGACGCCAGCAGTACTCTGTTTATGGAAGGCTTGCCTGCGAATTGTTCACGCAGGGAAGTAGCTAGTATCCTTTTATGGTCCATTCTTTATGCTATGGCTCCAGTATTTAGGGAACATTTCATAAGGAAGAAAATATTTCCTTGAGATGAAAGTGCTCTGATATTTTTGCTAGTCACTTTCATATTCAAGAGTACTAGTATTGAAGTTTGCAGCAATTGCTGGGGAAATGTAAGGAGAGTAATTACTTAGGATGGTCCTGGTGTGGAATACGGGGCCAATATCATTTACAGGAGCTGAATTAAAAACCTTAAACCATTCAACTTTTTTGCTTCTACAAAGAAAAGAAGGAAAATGAAGTGCACTGTGCTCAGTTTCACGGTGACCCCCTCTGCTCTGGCAATCATCTTTTTGTGTCATGGACTTTGATTAATCAACACGTTCCTTAGTTGCATGATGGGCTCTTCTACTGCTGTATTAGTTAGGTGCAACAGTCACTCACTCTCTGAAATGGGATGGTGATGGACAAACTTCAAGATGCAGGACCTAAACAACCAAAAGGGTAACAAAGACCAAGTGGTACTTACCGTGGACGGTGGAAACCCTAAATTTAAACATGTTCAAGAAGATCTAAACATCCCAATCTCCCAAGTCCCCTTGGGAACTCAAACGCTTCATCGTCTCAACTTCTCCAAACCGGTTTATTGCCAGTTGAATTGCTGATGAAAGAGAGACCAGAAAGAAATGAAATGGGAGACGAAAGAGAGGAGAAAGAACTGGAAATGGATTCAAATGTTTTAACTTGAAAAATGAAAAAAGGTGGGCGGGAAATTCTATTTTTTTTTCCAAAATTTCAATTTTAACTTTATAAACCATGGTTAACAATTTAGATCTACCTGTACATCGGCCCACAACTTGCCACCCTCGTTTCGTTGACGTGATATTATTGGTAGTCTAGCACCACGTATGCTGATGATGTGGCGTTAGACAACCACTAAATATTTTCTCCATCTTTTGACCATTAAATATTGTTATATTTTAAACCCAAATCAAGGTCAAACCATGGAAAGTTTCAAATTTCCCTCCAACGCTTTTCACCATCCAAAGTTAATTGATTTGGTGAGTGAACCTTATAAATGCTTTGCATCCTTCTTACTATTCCAATGTGGGACAACGAACCCACAATTGTCACTAACTATTCCAACATGAGCACCAAGTCCAACAAAAGTAACGCAAACAAAGCCATAAAGTACAACACAAGTGTGAGAAAATACCTAGTGGAATCCTTAAGCATATCCTGCAAAAAAGAAGGTGCAAAGACGATATTTCTAACTTAATAAAGTTTTAATTTCTTACAAAAGACGGTGCCATCTCTATCAAAATAGACTTTAATCACCTTGGTTTTTCAACAGATTCACACTATCATAAGATTTTGACTACCTTGCGTACTAATCAACACTACTTATTATCATAAATAAATGAGATAATCAACAAGTGATGTTGAAAGCTCTTAGATTATATGTGAGATTATGTAAATATTGTATGAAGTTTTATTATATCTAAGATGGATGAACATTTTGCTTACACATAAAAAGGTACACTACAAGAAAAAAGGCTTTTAGCGACGGGAAAATCCGTCGCTAAAACAATTAGCGACGGATTCACCGTCGCTAAAAGTCCCTCGTATAAAAGTCTGTCAGTAATAGTTTAGCGACGGAATTTTGAACTCCGTCGCTAAATATGTAATTTTTTGCGACGGATTGATTTTTAATTAGCGACGTATATTCCGTCGCTAATTATATTTTTAGTATTTTAATTTATTTTCTTTTTTATAAAATTAGTGACGGAATAAATTTTTAGCGGCGGAATATTCCGTCGCTAAAAAGCTTATTTAGCGACGGATTTAATCCGTCGCCAAAAATCAATTTTTTTTTGAATTTTTTATTTATTTTTCAATTACCCAGACCTGTAATACAATTTTCATTTCTCAACAACAACGCGCAATAATCAATATAGAAAGAAATATATATAATCAATTATAAAAAATATTTTAATATAAAAAAGACTCATATGTACAAGCCGGGAACCGAATACAACCGGTTAGGGGATGGGAGAAGAGTACAAGCCGGGCGCGGGGGGGGGGGGCTAGGAACGGGCACGGGAAGGGGCTCATCAGGGGTCGCCGAGTCCCGGATTTGGATCCTGCTGATTCGAGGTCGGCTCGGCATGTCCAGCAGTGCCTTGCTCTCTGATCATCCTCACCACCACTGTAGCAATGCGCTGGATCTCCTCGTCGTCCAACTGACGCTGAGGAGCCGGTGTCTGTGGAGGGGCAGCATGGAGTGAGGACGCTCCTATCACGGCATGAGCAGTCGTGCTAGGCAGGCCGCGTATGCGGCTTTTCGGCCGATTCACGACCTCCGGCGTATCCAGCCATCGCTTCAACCCCCCAGTACTCGCAGCCGTACTAGTGGACGCTGATGGCTATCCGGACTAATGCTCGGACCCCCTTAGCTGTTCATACAAGGCCTGCAAAAACAGTGGTTTAACGATATGTTAGGGCATTAATTAACGAAACGTACATTGAGGATAGAAAGACAAAACATTAACAACTTAAATAAATTGACTCACATCGATCCGCCGGGCAATATCTGAAATATAGTCGCCCGCCCGGTGCGCCTCGTCCTTGTCCTTCTTCCGCACGTGCGTCTGACTATAGGTCAGAGCTATGACCTCATCCTCCTCTAGATCCGGGTGCTCGACCGCGTTCATGTGTCGGACGATGTCGTGTGGCACCGACCCCCCCGTGTACATCGGATCTCTATTCTGTCTTTTCTCGGCCCCGCTCTTACTATTGGTGTCCCAGCCTGGATCCATAGCCCACCGATCTATCATCTCCCCCCATACACGGTGAGATATCCAATGTGGGGGATATCTCGTCATGTCCGTCATCGGGGCACCCGCGGGCAGCGCCTTCTTCGCCCGGTCCCGTGCATCGTGGAGCCATCGGCGGTAATTCTTGCCGATGTAGGCAAAGAAAGTCTGCTGCCCCAGTACCTGCTGCTGAGGCGTGTCAAACGTGAACCCCTCCTGTAAGGCATTCAATAACACAAATTAACAACATAAAAAAAACTGTAATTAAACATTTATTAACGCTGAAAAAAATACTTCACCGTACCAGCCACTCCTCCCATAAGGCCTCCCTCGCAGCGCCATCCCAGTCCTTCCAGTACAGGCGTGGCTCGAAGAATCGGCCCTTCACAAGAACGCCGATCTTCGTCCTCGCCTGAGCCTCCAGGATCCTGCCAAAGAAGTAAATAAATAAATTAATACAGTTCAAATATAAATTAACACCCCAAATTTTTAAATATAAGGCATGAGTTGATATTTTTAGTACTTACAGGCCCTCATGCGTGAGCGTAACTCTCTGTTTACGCTGGGGGTCGATGCGTACCCCGCGTGTCGAACCACGGCCTCGTCAAGATCCTACAAAACACAGACATTAATAAAGTTCAAATATACTTTAAATATAAGGCTAGCGAAAATATACTAAACACCGTTATAAACTATACCTGAGGTAGAACCCACGGAAGATGGAGAATGCACGCGCATGTGGGATGAATCTGCGTCGGGCTGGGGCGACGGCTCGGGCTGGGGCTGGAGCTGGGGCCCCATCTGTTGTCCGCGATCACTCTGTGCCTCGTCATCAGTAGGCAATGACGAGGTGGGACCCACCAGGGAGGAAGTAGCTCGGCGTCCATCCCGACCACGAATAGCCCGTATCCTATCCATATCTGACTTCATATAGATTATATACAAAGACATTAACACGGGAAAAATAATAATTTAGGCATAAATCATCATCGGCACTATATATATATATATATATATATATATATATATATATATATATATATATATATATATATATGGGAGCTGATCCATTGAGAGCGCGGGCAAAATGGGGTATTTTGCTAACGCGATCTGGCCGTCCATCCCGAAAGATGGACGACCCAGATCTTTTTTTTTGCGTTTTTTTAAGTACGTCCGCTACATTATGTAGCGAACAACTTTTTGTCTTTTTTTGACAATAATACCCTTTGTGCCCATCCGCTACATTATGTAGCGGACTATCGAGACTACTGTTCTGACTTTTTTTAAAATCCGTCCGCTACATTATGTAGCGGACAATTTTTTGATAAAAATACTCTCTGAAAACTCGTCCGCTACATTATGTAGCGGACAAGTTTTCAGAGAGTATTTTTATCAAAAAAATTGTCCTTTCTGACTATCTCTTTCTCTGTCCTTTCTTTCTCATTTATGTTCTCTGACTATCTCTCTTTCTCTCTCTCTCGATGTCCCCACTCCACTCCCCCATTCCTCCTTTGCTTCTTCTTCAACAACAGAGATATACAATCGTTTGAAGAACTTTAACTGCCCCCAAACAACTGAGATATACAATTCCTTACTCTACGCGCTCTGCGAGGTCAAAAACTTTCAAGGCGCTTATGCGTTGATCAGAAGGATGATTCGTAAAGGCTGTGTTCCCGACAAGAGAACATACTCAGTTCTGGTTAATGGATGGTGCTCTGCAGGCAAGATGAAAGAGGCCCAAGAATTCTTGGAAGAAATGAGCAGCAAGGGGTTCAATCCACCTGTGCGTGGGCGGGACTTATTGATTGATGGGTTGTTAAATGCAGGGTATCTTGAATCAGCAAAAGCCCTGGTGAGGAAGATGACCAAGGAGGGATTTGTTCCGGACGTGGGCATATTCAATTCTTTGACGGAAGCTGTGTGCAAATCTGGGGAGGTAGATTTCTGTATCAGTCTTTATAATGATGTTTGCAGATTGGGGCTTTGTCCTGACATCGAAACCGGTGGTGAGTTCGAGGAAGAAGCCGCTGGCAGCGGCGAAGAGGGCTGAGGCGGTGGTCGGGGGACCGCGTCGTCGCTGCCCACAGCAATGATAACAGCCCACACCCGAGCTCGACTCCGGCGTCACCGCAGCAGAGGCGTTCGCCTCCTCCCCGAGCTCCGACCACCACAACCAACAAACCCACGAAGACGCGCCTCCGCCACGCGCTCGCTTCATGTACAGCTCCGCCTTCGCGACGAGGACGCCGCCATTGTTGCTCCGGCAGCTTCACAGTGATGGCGGTGGTTTTGTGGTCTTGGGCCTGTGGTAAAATTGGGTTGAGAGCGCTGGTGGTTGCGCCGATTGGCCCCGATGAGATACGACCTCACGGTCCTCACCTATGAACCCAACAATCTGATCCCTCCCCAAACTATGAGCGTGTTGTTTGACTGGAACAATTTTCAGTTGCAAGATGTGCGTTTAGGAGGTGAACCGGCCCTTTTCTCGAGAAAGGGATTGTCGATAACTTCAGGGTTTGTTATATGTAAAGGAAAGTTCTTGAGACTAGTGGCATGGATCATCAGCTGGGAACTTGTGTTCTCTCCTCTGCATCAAGGTGGCTGGAGATCAGAAAGTTGAGAACATGTCCGCTACATAATATAGCGGATGTAGGGTATTAATGTTCTCTGTCAGAACATTAATGACAGAAAGAGAAAAAATGTCTGAAAACTTGTCCGCTACATAATGTAGCGGACGGACTCTGTCATTAATGTGCTCTGTCAGAACATTAATGACAGAAAGAGAAAAAATGTCTGAAAAGTTGTCCGCTACATAATGTAGCGGACGGACGAGGAGGGTATTATTGTCAAAAAAAGACAAAAAGTTGTCCGCTACATAATGTAGCGGACGTACTTAAAAAAACGCAAAAAAAAAGATCTGGGTCGTCCATCTTTCGGGATGGACGGCCAGATCGCGTTAGCAAAATACCCCATTTTGCCCGCGCTCTCAATGGATCAGCTCCCTATATATATATATATATATATATATATGAACGGATGTGCAAAAACACATCAATAAACACCAAGTTCTAAAATGTTACTACATTTTTTCCGTGATGTTACAACATTACAAGTCAATCATTTTCAGTTTGCGAATCATCTTTATCACTTTCCTCGTCGCCCTCTTCTTCGTGGGACTCGTCGTCTTCTTCATCTTCTAATTCATCCTCTTCATCAGTAGACTCGATCACATCTCCAACACTTTCCATGTCTTCCGCGTCATCATCTACGACTTCTTCTCCCACAAGAAGTGTTGTTGGAAGAGGAAGATCGTCCTCCTCGTTGTTGACCTCAACAGGGAACAAGACACGTGGTTGGTCGGCTTGAAATGAGTCTAGCTCACTGTCATATGTCACGGGCAATTTCTTAGACTTGATAGTTGTATACCAATGAGATTTGGGATTGGCGACGTCCTCCGCGTAAAAGACTTGTACAACTTGACTAGCAAACACAAAGGGCTCGTCTGATGCAAGTCTTGACTTGACATTGACATCTACAATCCCTTGAGAGCTAACACGGATTCCTCTACTACATGTGACATCGAACCACGTACACTTGAACATTACCAGGCGGTTTTGGGAACCCAGATATGTTAGCTCAACAATCTTATCTAGCTCTTCGTAAAAGTCCATGCAATTCTCGGCATAACAGTCGCCGTTGACCAAGACTCCATTGTTTTGGGTTTGTTTTGTTCGGTCATCATCTTTTACGTTAAACCTAAACACGTTGATGATATAGCCTCCGTAACAGGATGTTTGTTTGTTAGGGCCTTCGGCTAGTAATTTCAAGCATGAGGGCACTGGTCTATCCATTGACTGAACCTATTGTAGATGACGGTAAAAATTAAGGATAAATCAGTATACTAATTGGCCACAGAACTGTATATAACACATAATATAATTTCGTTAAATAATCTTACACGGATTTTGAACCATTGTACAAATTGTGATTTTCGATGAGATTCAAGTCCAGCGGGATCAGTGATTAAAGATTTCGCATCGAACTCACTGCAAACCAATATGCATTTGACTCGCTTAACACACACTTTCAATTATGTACAGCAATGTAAGTGAATTAGGGTTTAATTGTGCCGAGTAGTGCTGATTAGTCCTAATTAGGCTTAATTGGTTATGTTAGGGCTAATTAATGTTAATGAGGACTAATTTAGGATAATTATAGCTAATTAGGGTTGATTATGACTAATTAGGGTTATTTAGTCCTAATTAGGGTTTAATTGTGCCGAGTAGTGCTGATTAGTCCTAACTAGGGCTAATTAGGCTTAATTGGGTTATGTTACGGCTAATTAGGCTTAATGAGGGCTAGTTTCGGATAATTATAGCTAATTGGGGCTGATTAGGACTAATTAGAGTTATTTAGTCCTAATTAGGGTTTAATTGTGCCGAGTAGTGCTGATTAGTTATAATTAGGCTTAATTGGGTTATGTTACGGCTAATTAATGTTAATGAGGGCTAGTTTAGGATAATTATGGTTAATTTGGGTTGATTAGGACTAATTAGGGTTATTTAGTCCTAATTAGGGTTTAATTGTGCCGAGTAGTGCTGATTAGTCGTAATTATAGCTAATTAGGGTTGATTGGGTTATGTTAGGGCTAATTAATGTTAATGAGGGCTAGTTTCGGATAATTATAGCTAATTAGGGTTGATTAGGACTAATTAGGGTTATTTAGTCCGAATTAGGATTTAATTGTGCCGAGTAGTGCTGATTAGTCGTAATTATAGCTAATTAGGGTTGATTAGGACTAATTAGGGTTATTTAGTCCTAATTACTGTTTTAATGGTGTCGAGTAGTGCTGATTAGTCCTAACTAGCGCTAATTAGGCTTAATTAGGTTATGTTAGGGCTAATTAATGTTAATGAGGGATAGTTTCGGACACGTGTCCGACGCCTCTGGACACGTGTCCGACACCTCCGGACACGACGCCCACCGACACGCACGTCCAGACACATCGGCATACGTTAATTTGTTTTTTAAATGTCGGGCACCGTCGATCAGACGTGGTGTCCGTGTCTGCGCTAGCTAACAGGTATCTCAATCCAATTGGGTCACATCATCCGTCAACAACCTCAATTCTGACACATCATATAGGGTGTCGATATGGTGTCCGATACGTGTCTGACACCTCCGGACACGTGTCCGACACGTGTCTGACGCCTCCGGACACGTGTCCGACGCCTCCGGACACGTGTCCGACGCCCACCGACAGGCATCTACAGACACATCGGCATACGTTAATTTGTGTTTTTAAATATCGGACACCGTCGATCAGACGTGGTGTTCGTGTCTGCGCTAGCTAATAGGTATCTCAATCCAATTGGGTCCCATCATCCGTCAACAACCTCAATTCCGACACCTCATAGAGGGTGTCGATATGGTGTCTGACACGTGTCTGACACCTCCGGACACGTGTGCGACACATACCGACTCGCGTCTGATCGATGCCTCTGGACACGTGTTCGACGCCTCCGGACACGTGTCTGACACCCACCGACACGCACCTCCAGACACATCGGCATACGTAAATTTGATTTTTAAATGTCAGACACCGTCGATCAGACGTGGTGTCCGTGTCTGCGCTAACTAACAGGTATCTCAATCCAATTGGGTCCCATCCTCCGTCAACAATCTCAATTCGCAATTCTCATATGCTCAATGCAATAAAAATTAACAAAAATCACACATTCAATCCAATTGGGTCCCATCCTCCGTCAATAATCTCAATATCTCAAATGCTCAATGCACAATTAACAATCTAAAATTATCAATTAACAACCTAAAATCATCAATTAATAATCGCAATTACTTCAAATGCACAGCTAATAACCTAAAATCATTAATTAACAACCTAAAATAATCATCGATCAATAATCACAATTCTCAAATGCACAATTAACAACCTAAAATTATCAAACAAATAATCAATGTTCAAATGGAAAAAAATTGTTCAAAATACACATATCCGATGCGCTTGAATTATTTCAATTTAGGGTTCGATTGTATTAAGGCATTCAATTTAGGGTTGAATTAGTTTAATTTAGGGTTCGGTTCGACTAGAGCATTCAATTTAGGGTTTAATTAGGGTTCAATTACATCAATTTAGGGTTCAATTAGGGGGTTCTATTGATTCAATTTAGGGTTCGATTGATTTAGGGCATTCAATTTAGGGTTCAATTAGTTTAATTTAGGTTTCAGTTGGATTAGGGCATTCAATTTAGGGTTCAATTAGGGGTTCAATTAGTTTAATTTAGGGTTCGATTCGATAAGGGCATTCAATTTAGGGTTCAATAATTTCAATTTAGGGTTCAATTAGGGGGTTCTATTGATTCAATTTAGGGTTCGGTTGATTTGGGGCATTCAATTTAGGGTTCAATTAGGGGGTTCAATTATTTCAATTTATGGTTCGATTGGATCAGGGCATTCAATTAGGGGTTCAATTAGTTTAATTTAGGGTTCGATTCGATTAGGGCATTCAATTTAGGATTTAATTATGGTTCAATTACTTCAATTTAGGGTTCAATTAGGGGGTTCTATTAGTTCAATTTAGGGTTCGATTGATTTGGGGCATTCAATTTAGGGTTTGGTTGATTTGGGGTATTCAAATTTAGGGTTCTATTAGTTCAATGATTTGGTGGAATCTTCGCCCTGCTGGATTATGCTCTGTTTCACTTCCTTCAATCTTACAAATTCTTTTATGCAGGGTGGACAAAATATTCGCTGTAGTTGGAGAGGAAATGCATGTTGCCCTGTCTTGAAGCTGCTGCATTGTAGGATGTGAAGGAAACGTGGATATGACTTGTTACTAAGGCCTACTGATTGCATAAAGTAGAAGCAATATTTGAGCAATTGGACGATGCGCTTGAGAGCCTCGAAAGCACTTTGGAATGCAAACATGGTCACTCACGCCAGTACTGAAGAGGAAAGAACCGGATCTAATGGCTATAGTTTACAGTCTATACTCAACACTCAGTTTCAACAGCATCGTCTTATCTAGAGTAAAAATGTGTCATGAAGCCTTGCGGGTATATGAGTTCAACATCTTATTCTTGTAATTCACTAAACCAATTTACATCACGAGCACCAATAGTTTGAAGGAATTTGAATGCACAAAACATAAAAAGCTCATGCACGTCATAATTTACACTAATTCAAAATGTTTGCTTCATCAAGATTGCAGTCTGGAGATAATTAGTGCAGACTAACCTAATGCCCAGGGCTAAAGAAAGTTGGTAAAGTTTTCCCCAATCGTAGGATTAAGGTGAATCGGAACATACCTTTGTCGCCGATTGCTCCGCCGGTGGTGAAGATAGAAGAAGATTGGGATTTGGGAGCTCAGAGCTGTGGCCTATCAGCGCCGGTAGACTGGTGGAGTGACCGGAGGATGGAGGTCTTCAGAACTCAGACCGGTGCTGCCGGTGCAGAGGTCGTCGCAAGGCCGTCCGTCGGTTTGTGCTTTGCCGGAGTGAGGCACCGCGGCGGTGTTTGTGGTGCGGCGGCAATGGAGGCTTGGTTACGCTGCGGCAGTGGAGCCTTAGTGGCGCGGCGGCAGTGGAGGTGGATATGGTGTCGGGGGGAGGATGAGGTGTTGCCAGCGGTGGGGCACAGTGAAGATGAGAAGGATGAACGACAGTGAGAACGGGGCAAACGGGGAGAGAGAAAACCAGATCGGGGATTTATTAAACACGTTTAGCGACGGAATAAAGCCATCGCTAAAAGTCCGTCGGTGAAGGTCGCACTTTTACCGACGGATGTTTTAGCGACGGAGTTATGCCGTCGCTAAAAGTGTTTTATTAAACCCTGGGTAATAAAAAAATTCTAAAAGAGTTTTAGCGACGGAACTTCCGTCGCTAAAAGACCACCGGTAAAATTTCGTCGCTAAAAACTTTTTACGACGTCTGATTCCGACGCTAATAGTATTTAACGACAGAATTTTTACCGACGAGACTTTCCGTCTGTGAAAGACTATTTAGCGCGACGGAATAACTTCCGTCGCTGAAAATCCGTCGCAAAAGGCCTCTTCTCTTGTAGTGGTAGCATTGTACTAATAACGCAAATAAGCGCTTAGAATTGAACATTCTCAATGATATTCTATTACGTGTGTTTGATAAAGCTCTACCTATTCTCAATGTTTAGATTTAGAGGGTACTTGTCACAAGGCCAAGAGTTATTATGAAAATTTTCATGTAAGAAAAAAAAAAACAATTTATCACCACAGCTATCACCATGTCGTTGCCACAACCTCCTTCAACACATAACTACCACCATCATACAACCATCACGATGATGTTGTCCCCACCAATACCACCTCTACCACACCACCGTCGTCACAATTTTTATCAGTGACACCGACTTAACTAAACTACAACCATCACCATAACAACTGCCTTGATGTCACCACCACTTAGCCTTCGTCACCACTATCATCACCTCATCACCACTGCTACATCGACACCACCATGACACAGCCACCTCCACCACATCATTGGTGTCGCCATCATCACAGGTCTCAATGCTACTTCAATCTCCACCACGTTATCGCCACCACTAAAACTGCACCATGACGCTGTCACCAGCTACCACCACCATAACCACGATTGCCCGATGTTACTGTCGTCGCCACCACTGAACTATACCATCACCATTCTTCGACCACCACCACCACTAGAGATGTCAAAGGGCCGGGCTTGGGCCGGCCCAGCCCAAGCCCATCGGGCCTGCTGTCGGGCCGGGACGAGGCCGGGCCAGTGGGGCTGCCAACCGGGTCGGGCCGGGCCGGGCCTGCCGAAGGGAAACCTAGGCCCAATATCTAGGGCCGGGCTTGGGCCGGGCCCTGGCCCAAATTTTTTTTTTCTTGTTATTCAATTTTAAATTCCATCTCTAGCCTCTAGGCAATATTCACAATTTAACGAACCTAATCTTTATCCTTTTATTTCATTATAAGTAATATACATATGTATGTATGTATATAATAATAATATTTGTTAGCTACTATATTTTTTATTATATGTTAAACATTTTCATACTCTTCTTGGTGAGCTTTATTAATAAAATCTTAACACATAACAATTTATATAGAAAAATAATAAATGTGTTCATAGGCCCTCCTCCTTTTATCCGGGCTTGGACCGGCTGCTTGTAAACAAACATGCTAAGTTACCTATTTTTTTATATATACGAAAAAATATATATCTTGCTTGTAAAAAATTATTTTATATATATGGAAAAAAAGTATATTTTGTGAAAAAATTTATTCTTAAAACTTTAACAATCAAAATAATAATGCATGTCTATCCAAAATATCAGCAATCAAAGATCAAGAAATCTGCAACGTCATCCAAAAGGATCAAAAGAGGAAAATAAAAACAAATTACCTAATCATCCGGAAGTATTTCAATATCCGAGTCACTGCTCTTCCTATCATCAATCGGTTTATCTTGCTCCCAGTAATTCACATCAAGATAATCCTTCCAACATACACGTAGCTCGAGCGACTCTGGGTTAAGACGACTCCTCCTGTCATCCAAAACCCTCCTGCTTGCTGAAAATGCCGACTCTGAAACAACCGTGGAGGCTTGCACTGGCAGTACATCCCGTGCAATTTGGGATAAAGTTTTATACATGTTTTGATTTTGTTTCCAAAAATTTAACAAATTAAAATTAACCTGTTCTTGCCTTGATAAATCAGAATAATGATCAGTATTTGAATATACACCAATCTCATTAAAAGAGGAAAAATTATACGAACCTCCCGAATTAGAAGTACCTTCACCTGGTAGTTGTCTTGCTACTAGATGTTCAAAGCCTTGAAGGTATGGCGCATAATACCTCTCAGCAGTGGATGATGATGTAGCTCGCCCGCGCACGTCAGCAGAATTACGATAGAGGTTGAACAAGTCCTCAAACCTCTTGCTCACTTTTGCTGTGAGCAAGGTTGTGTCCTCTGCTGTGTAGTGCATTAATTTCGATATCTCTTGTATCGAGGTGTTCACACCATGCAACTTTAACCTAGGATCTAAACAAGTAGCCACAGTAAAAATAGCAGGCAGTTTACTCCAATATTTATTAAATTTTTGATCCATCACTTGTACTATTTCCCTAAAGGGTCCTATATATCTCCATTTTGTTAACATTGTAGCCATCTTCAGAATTTCTATTACAGCGAGAGGAGAGGTGGGATAGTACGTACCAGACAATAAATTGGTAGACGTGTAGAATACCTCCAAAAATTCAGCTAGGTATGTGGCCATCTGCCATTCCTCTTGAGTTGGCAAGCCGGCTGGGAACTGGGTTAGTAGAAAATGCGTGTAGACTTCTCGGTATGCCAGAATGTGTAAAAGCATGTGGTATGTAGAGTTCCACCTGTGGACCACATCTGTAACTGCTCTCCTGCGAGGCATATTATATTGAACACACAACGTTTTAAATTGTTGTGTTCTCAAACTCGAGCCATTAACATACGCTGTCATACCCCTCAGTTTGAGCAGAATATCTCCTGCAGCAGCTAAACCATCTTGAACAATTAAATTAATAATGTGACAAACACAACGAACATGAAATACTTCACCATGAAGTACAGGTTGAAGCGTTTCCTTTAAAGCTGCAACAGCAGCTTTATTATTAGAAGCATTATCAAAACTAACACTCATAATCTTATCCTTAATTTTAAATGTGTTGTATGCTTTTAATATAAGAGTAGTAATGTTCATTCCATCGTGCGGATAAGGGAAGTGCTCGAAAGCGATGATTCTCTTGTGCATAACCCAATCTGCATCAATCCAATGAGCGGTCACACAAGAATAACTAACAAAAGTATAAGGAGATTGCCAAATATCAGAAGTAAGACTAACTTTACCGTCAAATTTATCGAAATAATCGATAAGGCGTGCTTTAGCAACCTTGTACTGTCGGAGTGCATCGGATCTAGTTGTGTTTCTAGTAACCTTTTTGTACAAAGGTTGGACGTATGTGTTCATATATCTAGAGTACTTAGGATTATCGGCAAAAGAAAAAGGTTGTTCATCATGAATAACAAATTCAGCGAGACCGTCTCTTTGCTCTCGCTGATTATAAACAAATAACTTACCGTCAAAAGATAACTGCGTTTGGGTAGGTTCGACGTGGCCTTGTCGAGGTGCACACTGAGGGTAATGCCTGTTAAGATGTCCATTACCACTACCAGTCGAAAATAATTTAAGACAGTACTTACATCGAGCTTTTCGGGTGTCGTCCACCGTAACTACGTCGAAATGATTCCAACACTCGGCTTTCTTCTTTTTCCCCTTCTGGACTTCTGGCACGTTATCGGAGGCATTGCTCGGCCCTTCTTCATCATGACCAGGCATAGGGTTGAGATTATGCCACTGAGTAGTAGCTTCGCCAACCGAGCTGCGTCCTTGACTATAATGCAGGGGGTCTTCATCAGGCGTGTATTCAAAATCTGGAATGTTTTGATTGAACTCCCAATTGGCTTGAGTATCTATCATAGAGCCTGTACTCATTCGTCCACGAACGAATGGTTGTGTTGGTGCTTGGATTGGTGTTTGTGATGGCCGTGGCGCTGGCGCTTCTGCTGGTGGTGGTGTTTGCGATGATGATGATTTCTTTCGTGATGACGTTACACGCCTCATTTTCTTCAATATTCTAGCCATATTTCACGCTAAAATTTGTAAGAGTAACTAAATACACAAGTATAAGAGTAGTAATAAGAAATAACAATTAAAAGAATGAACGAGTAACAAATATTAGAGAGTTAGTAATTAAAAAGAATTTAGCAAGACTAGTAATTAATAAACAAGAGTACTAATTAGTAAATACTAGTAGTAATTAAAAGAATGAACGAGTAACAAATATTAGAGAGTTAGTAATTAAAAAGAATTTAGCAAGACTAGTAATTAATAAACAAGAGTACTAATTAGTAAATACTAGTAGTAATTAGCAAGAGTAGTAATTGGAGAGGAAAATAGTAGCAAAGCTTGTTGTGAGAATAAGAAGAGAGTAAGAAGATTGGTGTGAAAAATTAGAGAGAAATGGTGTGAATTTATAGATTTTAGAAACTTCACAAAAGACCAAAATACCCCTACAAACTATCCGTTTATAGTTGTTGGGGAGGGTAAGAGTGTAAAGGAGTTGAAAAATATAGGTTAGACTAAAATACCCCCCAAACTAGCCGTTATATAGCTGTTGGGGGGGGGTAAAAGTGGAAGTTTGGAAAAGGGGGGGGAAAGCAAAAGATTCAAAAAATGTGGGGCCAAAACCGGGCCAAAAACCGGGCCGCAGACCGGGCCAGGAAACCGGGCCGAAGACCGGGCCAAAATCGGGCCGGGCCGGGCCGTTTTTCCAGATTCTTCAGGCCTGGTCCAGGCCCAGGCCCCAGGCCCTATGTGTGCGGGCCTCTACTGTTCATCCACGGGGCCGGGCCAGCCCGGGCCAGAACCGGGCCGGGTTGGGCCAGCCCGCGGGCCGCCCGGCCCGTTTGACACCTCTACTAACCACCACCACCACTACTATTGGCACCTTCTCGCCGCAGCCGCCACTATTATTACTCCATCACAAGCACCTTGTTGTCGCCACCACAGTCACAAACACCATGGTCATATTAATAAAAAAATCCCTAGAATTAAAGGATCGTATTCTGTTCCAAGAAATTGATAATTATGTGAAATAGCCAAATTCAAACATTTGATTTGTTGAGTACTTATCCATCGCTGCTAAGAATTTATTCGTCAAATGCAGTTCTTAAACTTTTAGCACTTAAATATTAGTTCTTTATCCGACGGTTCATAGTATTCCATTTCTGGAATTTGCTGATTCTGGAATGTGGTCTTTGCACTTTCCAATCTGACTTGCATCTTTGGTCCTACCGGAATTGGAACTCCACGTCAAATCGGAAAGTTTAATGAACCAAAACCATATATTCATTTGCACCTTTTTAGTAGTCATCATCATCCAACGTTTGAAAAGAGTGCTTTCACCGGTGAATCCTGTCTTAGATTTCAACAATATACGTTACAAAAGCTGACGTAATTTCATACGTGGCAAGCCCATTCAATCCAGCCCCCATTCACACCTTGCAAATGAAAAAGTTATATTATTATTATTGGCAGAAAGGTGAAGTCATATACCAGAATCCAGATCCCACCGGCACGTGTACGACTGCTTGTCGCTGTCGTAACAGAATTTGTTGGTATGCTGTGGGGCCCACTGCCGGTAGCCGGTGAAAGTAGGGCAAACGAGTTCGAAGACGACACCGTCCTGTTTGAAAAGGTTGGAGTGTATCTTTGGGAAGAAGGGCTTTTTTGGTACAAGTAATAAAAAGGTAAATTTCAAGCTTGAAGGGAAAAAGTGCCAACCCGGTCAAGATAATTCCTACTTGGATTGCATTTACAAGTTTGATATCACCTATGCTGCCCTTATATCCTTCATTTTTAGTCTTTGACCCCTAAAGAGTTTGATTTTTTCCTTTGCTAATTTTACTAGTAAGCTGGAGTTGAGATTTCAGATAATGGTGGTGAGCGCTATAAACTTGCGACCGGTTACAAGAATTGTCTGCATTGTCGTGTTAAACAAACAAATTTTAGTCTGATCTATATATCTATCTTTCTATCTCGGATTTGGCATTTGCCAGAGTTTGAGTTATATTCATGCCACGACACGAATAAATTGGACGGTATCGACATATTGCCACGTTGATCTATTTTTTTAAAACCTAGGTTAACACTAATGGTAGCAGATACCGACAAAACGTTCATAATAACAAAAAAACAATGTTTTACCCACACCTACAGACAAAACATATGTAATAAAATGGATAAAAAGATTTTTAACCCACACCTTGATTCTATTTAGTTAGCAAAAGCTCAATCATTTAATCCGACAAAAGATATCTCAATTACTTAGAGACTAGATATGCTCGATTGTCTTAAATCTTTATCTTTATCTATCTATCTACCTCAGTTATGACATTTGCCTGAGTTGAGTTATACACCACGACACGAAAAAATTGGACCGTATTAACATTTTGCCACATTGATCAATCTTCTAAAACCTAAGTTAACACTAACCGTAGCAACAAGACGTCCTTAATAATGAACAACAATGTCTTACCCACACCTATGGACAAGACATCCATAATAATGGATAAAGATTTTCTACTTACACCTTGATCCTATTTGGTGGACACGTGCACGTGAAGCTTAACCATTTTGTTTGACAAAAGAGATCTCAATTACCCATAGTCTAGATATTCTGGACTGTCTTACATATTTATCTTTCAGTTATGCTTTCACAAAAATACGATAAAAATTGTATATATCAAGTTGTTTCACAAATCATTTTCCCTGGAAAAAACTTCCTTTAACTCAAGCACACATTAGGATGAAGAAACAAAGATAAAATCGCCAATCACGTAGAAAGTTAAGGAATGTCGTTCAAATCAACAAATGATTGTTAAATGCACATGGACATATCTAGTTCAGTATTAAACCCTAATGGCGATATACATTTGACACAACTGAAGACAACATAATAATGTAATAATAATGATCATAATGAAACAAGCAATCAAAAACCCTAACACCTTAAGAAAAAAAAATAACAATACAACACAATATATTCCGTCGCGAACTAGACTCAAAACTCAGATTTCGTGCATTGAATCAGCAACATCTCTTTCGCGCTGAGAGATATTTCGCGAATCTACATTCAATGATCCAATCTTTGCCTCGTGCTCACGACTTAGAAGTATCAAGGAAACTGCAGCAACCGAAAAAAGAAGAAAGTTCAAGGGGCCAAACCACAAACTTCAACAAGGAGCGAGGACTCCTCAAATCCAAACAAAAGCAGTAGACCTAATTCCGGTGTTTCTCGACTTACTAGTCGAGTTTGGACAGTGACGTCACCCGCAAGTACACCGGCAGCAGAAACTATACATACACAGTATAAAGTGGACTGTAAAAAAAAATAAAAAAAAATTCAGAGACTCAAAACTCATCACAAGCACCCCAAATAAAAGGGTTTTCCTCTCGCCTCTGGCCTCTCACAAACCCTCCCCCCCCTCTCTCTCTCTCTCTCTCTCTCTCCTCTTTTCTAAAGAGAGAGATAAACTCCTCTCCCCCTCCCCTCTCCTCCCAATCTATACATACGCCTATCTATCCAGAACGGATAGATTCAACCTTCAGATTCGGCGCATCTCGGCTCGCTGATTCTGTTTACTTTCTGTTCCCTTTTGGATCGGGGCGGCGGCGATTGGATTGTTCAACGGCGAAGGATTATGCAGGCTGATCAGACGACGGTGTTGAGCTTGAGACCTGGCGGCGGCGGTAACCGGAGCAGACTCATCGGCGCTCGATTTGAAAACTCTGATCTTTCCGTCCTGCGTCCTCATGGCGGCGGCTCCGCTCCCACTTTCGCCATCAAGGTCGATTTTTTTTTCTTGCCGCTTTACGGATCTAGGGTTCTTACTAGCTCTTGTGCAGTCTTTCAGTTGTTTTCAGCTCTCTATCGATTGTTAATCGAGTGATACTTGCTGCGATATCGCCCCTGTTATTGCCTGTTAGGTTTTTATATGCATGTTTGAATTTTGGTTTTTGCTAACGTTTGTTCATTAGTTGTTGTTCTTTTTAGGGTTTTCCGTGAAATGAGGTTGTAATTCAGTGAAACGGGTTTTTTTAAAATGTTTTTGAATGGATTTTATTGGTAAATCTGCATTTGAGTTTTCATGAAATGAATATATGAATGCCTGCATGGGTTGGATTGTCTAAAGATTTCTCTGTATTTTTTTTTTTTTGAGATCGTTCTTTTTATTGTTGTTTGAGTAAATGTATCATTGTCTGGGGCTGCGGTTAGAAGATTTTCGCATTAAAGTTGCTTTGCGAAAAGACAGGAAGGAGGCATGCACACAGTAAAGGCGTGTTTGTTTGTATGGATTGTGTTTAACTTTATGTGATTCTGTGGCATGCACACAGTAAAGGCGTGTTTGTTAGTAAAAAATGTCCTAATTCTTGGCAGAGCGCTTAAGTTGTTTTCTGCTGTAAATATGGACATAAAGTGATACGTAGGCTTTAGGTGGGCATGCAGGTAACGTTTGATTGCCCATAAAGGAACCTACGCAGATTCCATTTTGAACACTGTGGGACAATTTTATCTGCAAGTAAAGGCGCGTTTGTTAGTAAAAAATGTCCTAATTCTTGGCAGAGCGCTTAAGTTGTTTTCTGCTGTAAAAATGGACATAAAGTGATACGTAGGCTTTAGTTGGGCATGCAGGTAACGTTTGATTGCCCATAAAGGAACCTACGCAGATTCCATTTTGAACACTGGGACAATTTTATCTGCAAAACAGTAGTTTTGAATTTGTTTCTTTTGATTTGTCGGCTTTCCTTTTGATGTCCTAATTCTTGGCAGAGCATTTAAGCTGTTTCTGCTGTAAATTTGGACGCAAAGTGACGTGTAAGCTTAAGATGGGAATGCTTGTAGTGTATCATCCGTCCTAATTAAACCTACGCATATTCACGGTCCTGTAGAAAGTTAAGATTCTTCAACAAACAATGGAAGTCTGTACTACAATTTCCTTACCACAGTCCCGTACATGCCTTTAATGCTAATTGAAACTTCTTGTTTCCTAAATTGTTTTGTGGGCATTTCTTTCACTTGGGAATGCGCTAACCCATGATGAGGGGCATATTTGTGCAGTGATAAAAATTATATTTCACGATTCTTGCATTTATTACATCCTCTTACTAAGGTGAAGGGTGGTTTCCCTGTTGTGTCATTTACTATGTTAATTACGCATTAATTTTCCTTATTGCTTTATCTACACTTCGATTTTCTTCCTCGTGTGGAGATTCCTTGAATCTTCTGTTTGTTGTTGTAGACTGGAGACTCCCGATTTGAAGGCCGTGAGCGTGTTCGGTATACTCGAGACCAGCTGTTGCAACTTAGAGAGGTATTGCATTCAATTGGTTGCACTTAATGCCTTTGTATATTCTGGCTTGGTAATGTCGTTACATAAAAAAGGATGTACTGATGTTAGCTCACGAGTTATATACCTATTATGGAGACAAAACCATTTTCCTTGTATCCTTTTCTTTATTCATGATATCCCAATGATGCCATCCATACTTTCCCTTGATCTTCTTTAGTTTATACATCTGCATATTAGGAGATTTCCTGCCTTCTTCTACCCCTGGTTGGAATATACATCTGCTTATTAGGAGATTTCATTTTGTGCTTCTTAAATTATTTTGTAATATCAATGAACTATCTTCTACCCCAGGGTTTCCTGTCTCTCTTCAACTGTTCATGTTGCATTGACTTCAGAATTACCGTCCACGTTCAGCGCGATATTCTGTTCGACTTTTGGCTTGCATTAACATCAAAAACGAGATTCTCATTAATTTAGCTGAAGCTTATGAGGCTCAAAATGCTATCTGTGGATAATCATTTGTAACGTGGTGAGTTTTCACCAGCTGTTAATGTGACTTTCAACTTAAAAAGGAATTAGTATTCAGCCTTAAGATAGATTGCCAAAATTGAACAGTACTAGGCTATAGTTATAGACAGAGCTGGTATACACGCACTCTAGGCACTATTCCACTTGCAATCTTCTTGAAATAGACGCGCTCTTTCACTCGTGTCAGACCGCACTCGTGGTTGTGGATTTGTTTACTTAATTTGTCTGAGCAATCAAATCACTTCTTGGTGCTTTATTATGTACCTACCTATGTTTATGTAACTGCATGCACACTTGTGCCAACTACAGCTTGTTTTTTTGTGCACTGGCTTTTTCTTCTTGATCTCTGCCTGATTGTGCTGCTTTTTTCAAATCATGTCAGGTAGTTGTCATAACCGAGGATATCCTACAGATCAAACAAGAGGTCGATGCTGAATTTTTTGGGGAAGATCAAAACTGGGTTCGTGGAGAAAGCAATGTAAATACCCTACTAATTAGTTTGTGCATCTCTGAGTTATTTCCCCCCCTCCCCTCCCCCCTCCTCCCTATTAAAACGACTTTTTTTTTTGTTTATGTTGTTTACTCTGATTCCATGGCAATTTATCCTCTTGTAGCTCCAAAATCAGCTTCAGAATCGTTATTCTGAGCCAGACAGCCGTGATTGGCGTGGTCGGTCTGCACAATTTTCTACCCCTGTGGAGGAGAAATCTTGGGAAACCATTCGAGATAGCAGGGATTATGGTGCAAATCAATATAATCGCCAAGACCAACTGAACTCACAGTTCGCAAGGGCACAAAACTCTTCAAACCAAGGGGTAATAATTTGTTACTGACATAGTTCATTCTATCTTCTTGGCCTATATATGATTTGTTAAACTTTTTGATATATCATTTGCTAATAGAAGCTTTTGCTGATTTAAAAGTGGTTTTTCATTGAATATCTTCTATAAATGAGTGGGTTAGATGAATATTCAGTGTGAATCTCATAATCTGTTCATGTGGTGTTCTAGTGTTGTAATTTTCTTTCACTTGATCTCTTATAATGTTAAAGTCCAACCTTCTTAGGAGGGTAGCACACATATTTTAGTGATCTTTAGGAACAAGAGATCCCAAGGACAAACTTAAGTTAGATTCAAGGTATGAAAGCTTTGCTGTAGTTTTTGATATTTATAGAGAAGTTCATAAACCTTATCGTAAATCATCTTCGCTCAATAGGTTCTAACCTTTGACTTAAGTTACAGAAAGAGTCCCAATGGTGCTTTTGCATTCTGTGATCTAATGGTTGACTTGTTAACGATCGATAGTAGCTGATACGGTGGCACATGTAAAAAGATATTTCAAAAGTAGGACACAACCACATTTACTATATTTTAATATATTTGGAAGTACAGTGGAGTGTTTTTGCGCGCCTTAAACAGTCCCAAAACTGGACTATTCTGGATTTGAAAACCCTTAGCTATATGTTCGTATTTTACCTTCGATGAAAACACTAGAAAAGAAAGATAAAGTTACCAGGTTTATCTTCTAGAGATGAAAAGAGACCAGAAATTTTGCATCCTGCAGATGGCTGGCTTTATGCTAGATGCTAAAGAGGCTCTAGCGGTCAGAGGACAAGTGCTCCCTCAAGCAAAAAGAGCGCATTGCCATGGGTAGCAATAATGTCATGGCATTTTTCTTAACGGCAGAGCAAACTGCAAAAGATTGCTTTTTCAGTATTCCTGCTTAGTTATTAAAGAAAATTGCTCTGGCATTATTGCTACCCTTGGCTATGTGTTCTTTTTGTTTAAGTTATTGTAGGGATGAAGTTCTAGAGGCAGTGGAAATTTGAAGTTAAACTATACTGATAAAATTATGTTCAGCTATCGTAGTTATGTCGAGATTGGTGAGGAACCTTGTAATTGGATAAGTGCATATAGAACTGCTTTTATATCCGTGTCTTATGTTATGGTTTTCTGACCAACATAGGGATACCATGTTCCTACCATTATTGTGACTAGCATAATAAGAATAGATAGATTGCTTTGACGAAAGCGATTGAAAATCTGATAGCTTTTGTGTCGCCATAGGATGGGCAGAATGACAGGAGATACATATATCTCAGTGGGCCTCAGATACTAGAAATTCTCATATCATAAGTGATCAAAGAGTTACTCTTTAATTTGATTTGATTTGATTCATAAATGATCAAGTCATTGTTCTTCCGCCTCTTGGACTTATCCGTATATAACACACAGAAGAAAAGAATTAATTGAGCCGATTATTCCCGAAACATCCTGTTTTGTGCTGTAATGGTTTCTGTCCTTGTAATGATGGATCAGGATTCAACGTTGTGGTCTAAGTTGTTCGGAAAGAACCTAGTTTCAAAGAGTTGTCGGGAGAAATCTGTTGAGTTGTTTATATCTGTGTGTGAGCAAGTAATATGATCAGAATTGTGGACATGGTGGGGTCCACTGTGAGGTCCGCCGTGGGACCACCAGTGAACTTCCTCATGTTATCTAAAAGTATCCAGGATACAGTATCCAGATTGAATAATACACAAGTTCTATCCATTAGTGTAAAAACAGATGCGTATGCACACGTGTGTATCATATTTGTCAGACGAGGCATCGTTTGATTTTCCTAAGATACATTAGATGATGCTTAAGACTTGTAGAACTCAATAATCAAAGCATATCATTATGAATATTTCGAGTAGTTGAGTAGCTTAACTGAACAAGTCAACAAATCTTTCAAATTTCCAACTACAAACAGTATAACAACTGAAAATTGAACATTAACCATGTAAAGAATTAGTAATAACTAATTCGGTAATACCTAGGTTTTTGAAAGAACCTTGAACCAATTTGATGAGTTAACAACTAATATTAGTTTTTCTGAATAACCTTAAATGTGAGGTTTTTTCTATTAGCAATTCTTCAAAGAAAGATATTCAGGGTTTGTCTGGTGGATTGAGACATTGGGATTTCGGGTGGCAACAGCTGAAATTTTATGATTGGAGCTTGTAATCTGGAGGACCGGTATCGAAAACAGTTGGACGAATTGTACCTCCTGTTTTTTTTTTCTATTTGCATAGGAGAAAGGTGCAGCCTGAGTAAGGTGTAGTGTCAGTCTTGTGTATTATTGTAGTATATGTAAGAAAAGTTGTTAAGAATTTCCCCACTTTGTTGAAGTAAGCATATTGTTACAATTGATGAGCTCTTTTTGCTGGTTTTTTTTTTTGTGTGTGTGTGTGTGGTGTTTTGCTTTCTTTTTTGTTGTTTTGTTTGGGGGTCTGTGTTGGGTTTTTTTTTTTGTGTGTTGTGGAGGGGGGGGGGGGGGGGTGCTGGTGGATGGCTTGGGCTGGCAATTGTCTCACTCACTTTAGTTCTTTAATTTTTTTTCCTTTGAACCAGGCGGTTCCCGCGGCCACTCTTATTAAAGCTGAGGTTCCATGGTCAGTTCGTAGGGGCAATCTTTCTGAGAAGGAACGTGTCCTGAAGACAGTAAAAGGGTAATAATGTTTAAAGCAAGATTGTGAATGTTTCATTTCATCATTAGATGGTTTTGAAATATATTTGTAGTAACTCGTAGATGACGTGATAGTGGTTTCATTCTTTGGAACTTCTATCATTTCCAAAAATTTACACGTATTTTCTACAGCAAGAGATTAAGAGATAATTACTTGTTTTACTTCAGAAAAGTTACAAAGCCATGCATCATTCTCTACATACTGCATATACTTTAAGTCTAGCACTAAAAGTTCTCAAGGAATGATGCTGACTACTGTGGTTGCTTTACAGCATTTTGAACAAGCTGACTCCAGAAAAGTTTGATCTTCTCAAGGGACAACTGATTGACTCTGGGATCACGACGGCTGATATTCTGAAGGTTTCTATTTTTTGAACATATTACTCCTTTGCTACAGTGTCTTGTATCTTTATTCCTTTTTGACCTAAAAGCTTATGTTTTTTCTTCTGAAACGCAGGGAGTTATCTCCTTGATATTTGACAAGGCTGTGCTGGAACCCACATTTTGCCCCATGTATGCGGAGCTGTGTTCTGATCTGAATGAGAAGCTCCCCCCTTTCCCATCTGATGAACCTGGTGTAAAAGAGATCACGTTTAAGCGCGTCCTATTGAACAACTGCCAGGAGGCATTTGAAGGTGCTGACAAACTGAGGGCGGAAATAAGGCAGATGTCTGCCCCCGAGCAAGAGTCGGAACGTAGAGATAAAGAAAGGATGATCAAACTTCGGACTCTTGGAAACATTCGTCTAATTGGTGAGCTTTTGAAGCAAAAGATGGTGACAGAAAGGATTGTTCATCACATTGTTCAGGTTTTTGCGAATCTCCTAATTTCTGTCTGTGTGCATGCATGTATCTATGCAGATTGTTGTGTAAATATATCTCTTAAATCTTTTGATTAAATTTGACATTGTTACCTCAATATTCATGTATGCAGGAACTTTTAGGTCCCGATAGTAAAGTTTGTCCCGAAGAAGAGAATGTAGAGGCCATATGTCAGTTTTTCAACACCATTGGCAAACAGCTTGATGAGAGTCCAAAATCACGTCGTATCAATGATGCTTACTTCAACCGGCTGAAGGAACTATCAACAAACTTGCAACTGGTCGTACGACTGAGGTTTATGGTTCGTGATGTTCTCGAACTACGTGCAAACAACTGGGTTCCCAGGCGGGAGGAGGTGATCCTTCATTGCTCATTTGGTGAAACTATTATTTAGTTAGTTGTTCATGTGATTCTGAGTCATCTTGTTCCTGCTTGTCTTTGTAGGTCAAAGCGAAAACCATAACTGAAATTCATACTGAAGCAGAGAAGAACTTGAGATTGCGTCCAGGTGCGACTGCAAGTATGAGAAATAATCGTGCAATTTCTTCTGGAGCTCAAGGGAGTATTAGTCCGGGGGGCTTCCCTATCAACCGGCCTGGCACTGGGGGCATGATGCCTGGGATGCCTGGAACCAGGAAGATGCCTGGGATGCCTGGAATTGATAATGACAATTGGGAAGTCCCTAAGTCGCGGTCTGTGCCAAGGGGCGATGGATCAACTAATCCATCCGTTGCACGTGTTCAGCCTCCATTGATGGGCAAGACCCCATCACTGAACCAAAGACTTCTACCTCAGGGTAGTGGAGGTCTCATAAGTGGTAGGTCTAGTGCGTTGTTGCAAGGTAGCGGTGCCCCTCCCGGCCGCCCCTCTAATATTGGCTTTGGTGTGGACCCTGCATCTCAAGTCCCAATTGCTGCCCCTGCTAGGCCCATTCCAGCTGCATCGCCTACAGTTTCCGATAAACCAGTGGCTCCTACTGTGAGGGTGAACCCTAACGAACTTAAGAGAAAAACAATAGCTCTTCTGGAAGAATATTTCAGTATCCTTTTGGTGGATGAAGTGTTACAGTGTCTGGAAGAATTCAAATCCCCAGATTACCACCCTGAGTTCGTAAAAGCAGCTGTTTCCCTTGCTTTGGAGAAAAGCCCACCCCGTGTGGAACCTGTTGTGAAACTCCTGGAGTACTTGCTTGCCAAGAAGGTTATCACGGCTAGGGACTTACAAACTGGATGTCTTCTTTATGGCTCAACGATGGATGATACTGGTATAGATTATCCAAAAGCACCAGCTAGTTTTGGTGAGGTTATGGGCAAGCTAATTTCAGCTGGCAAATTAGACTTCAAGGTGGTGGCAGAGGTCCTGAAGAAGATGGAGGACAACATGTTACAGAAAGCCATATTTACTACTGCAGTCAGGGTTGTTCGTTCCAGCCCTTCCGGACAAGCGATGTTGGATTCCCAGGCAGCCGATATTGAGGCCTGCGAGACCCTCTTCTAGCAAGGCTATTCCTCCCTTGCTTGTCTTCAATATCTGTAACCTCGTTTTAAGGGATCCTGCTCACTTTCACTATTCTTCACAATGCCCCTTCATTTACATCGGTGGAGCTGAGCAACTGTAATACATGTGCGATATGGCGGAGCTGGGAAGAACAGGTAATATTTTAGTGAGCTGTATATTTTCCAGAGGTTGTAGTTGTGTGTTCATTCTAAAGAAATAGATCAACTCATAATGCCATGGATTTTGGTCTCAAAAGTGTGGCTAATCGGTCTCCATGGTTGCTTGAGATGAGCGGACCCTTGTGGGAACCCCAGTCGTTTTGTATTTGATTAGTTTTTATCTACATTTATCTTATGAACCAGTTTTGAAGGACAACTTTATAATGCATCTTCGTTTTTGGTCGGCTCTGATGATTCCCGATGTCTCTGTCTAATTTCTTTGGTGTGTGTTACGTGGTTTCTTTGGTTCCCTTGTTTTGTGAATGGATGCGCATTGTATTGCTATTTTCTAAAAAATTTCAAACCAAAATTCAGTAGACAGGGATACTCCCATGTTCTATAGAAGTTTTACTTCTAGACTAGATATCTACAAGTGTAATGCGTAACACGATTTTAGACCTTGTGTTCATTTTGGTTTTATATGAGACCAAGTAGGAGCCGAATTAGAACATCAGTTCCCCCATAAGTTGGGGTCCGTTGCATGCATACCACGATTTAAGTGATTGCCCCCCAAACTAGTTGAGTCTTCTTTCTCTTACATTTTTTCTATTGAAGCACGCGATTCTTGATAAGGATAAATTTTGGCTCCTATTCGCGAGTTTTAGGAAGACAACTTCCGTAAGGAGGTTATCAATGGTAGTTAAATATAATTAGTGACATTTTTGTTAACGTTTTCAACAACCAAGGTTAGCAGAAATTTTTTAGTTTTACGAAATCAAAGCCACTCAAAATATTTAGTAGCGATTAATTGTTGCTATAATGGAGTTTGTTAGCTATCTTCTTACGGTTTAGGTCGTAGCCATAAATTTTTAGCAATTAACTTGAGACAAACCATTTCTTTGTACAAATCTAAAGACCAACGTTTGACATTACCAAGCCACCTAAAAAATGTTTGCTCATGTTTTCTTTACTTGGCGCTTACCTTACTTCGCTGTAGATCTCTTCGTTACTAACTCTATCTTCTTCCCTTTTGGATCGCAAGGTACATTCATATGAAATTGGACGAAAATTGCATTCCGAGTACCTCGATCATTGCAGTCTTGCTTAACCTAAAGTCTTTGGTTTTTACATCTTTCATAACTCCAACTTAACGTTTAGTCTTCCGTTCAAGTCTCGCCGATATGTCATCCACATGTTAAATACATCAGGTGTCATCATCCTAAATACTCTTTAGTAAGCTCGTCTATAACTAAAGTAAAAAGAGGGGCTTAAAGCTAACCCTTGATGATGTTCAATCGTAATTGAAAACTCACTAGTCATTTGATCAGTTTTTCTCACGTTAGTAATTGCGTTGTTGTACGTACGTTAATAACATCCAACATGCTTTGTAGAACCTATTTCTCTAGAGCACATCACGTAACTTCCTCGGTCCCTTGTCGTCCCCTTCCCTTCCCCTACCACACTGCCTTTTGGTTTCCTGAAAAGTGATAATAAATGTTGGAATTGAAAAACGAATTGAAATCCTAATTTGAAAATTATGGAAATAAAGGAATGACTTGAAACCCTTATTTTAATTTGAAAGTTAGGGGTTGCAATTCTTTTGGAAACCCTAATTTGAAAATTAGGAAGATAGAAGGAATGGCATGGTAAAGAGTTTACCTTTCAAGTCATGGACAATATGGTCATTTTGACTATTCCGTTATGTATTTGGGTATTCCGTTAGGTCAAAGGACATAAGTGCCTATTTTCAAACTTTTGGACACGTGTGTAATTTAACCAAAACCTCAGGAATATGAGTGTAATTAACCCAATAGCTTACGTATTTGTTCTCTCAGGAACGAGACTAAATTGATTCTTAGGTGTGTTAGTCTTGGTCTGTGTCAATTAGCCTCTCCTAAAGGTTTTTTTTGTGTGAATCATGAGTTTGATCCCTCTATTGTTGTACAAATACGTTGTTACAAATTTGGATGTTTGCTTTATTTGAATAAACAAGTACGAAAGTGATTTTCCTTGCACTCTTCGGGTATTTTTTTTATATTATATGGCATTAGATACCAATTAGACTCTAACCTCTGCCTAAAATAGTTACTAAAACTTGGGCATATGTGTTTTTGGCCACTAGAACACCGACCTATTTAATATCCGCTAATTGAATCATGTTGTTTACCACCTTTTAAGTTTAAACAATTTAGGATAATTGTGCAAATAAAAAAGTTGCTTCTTTATTATGGTAACTCTTGGGCATTGAGTAGTCTACCATAATGCCCTTTCAAGTGGCACGAGAAACATGTTCATGGGTACGTTTGTCATTTAAAAAAAAAAAAAAAAAACACCTAACTGAATTTCTTCTATTGTTTCGCCCCCCCCCCCCCCTCCCCTCCTCTCCCTTCCTTTTCATTGCCATCATAGCCACTGCCCAGCCATGGCCCCACCTTTCGTCCTCTTCCTCCCATCTCAAAACCTTAATCTCTTCCTCTTCCTTATCTCTTCCATATTCAACCCCCCCTCTCCCCCCCCCACCTTCCCTTCGCCACTGACACGATATGTGACACTGCTTCCTCCTCCTCTCTCAACTCTAATCTTCTGCCTCTTCCCCTATACCTTTTTCTTCCCCTCCACCCGTCACTAACCAACCACAGTTGCGATACCAAGAATCAACATTGAGATCTCCAACCTCTATCCATGACCTCCAAATCATCGACCTACCACCATCTTCTGATGGGATCCGGTCATAGTGGGAGTTGGGATCTGTTATCATAGTGGTGGTGGCTGTGCTGTGACCCCACTATTTCCTCCTCCTCCCCACACAAAACCTTAGGCCCCGTACGTTTACCTAATTTTGTTTTCGTTTTTAGCAATGATGATGAAAAAGATGCATTTTTCGTGTATTTTTATCGTTTTCAGTTTCATTTTGGATAAAAAATCCAAACAGTAGCTAAAAAAATGAAAACAGCCCAGAGGTGTTTTCACCTTTTTTCGAAAAATTGAACTCAATGTCAGAAAAAACCCAAAAAAGTCTTCCCCCGATCTGACACAACAGATCCTGCTCCCTCCCTCTCTCTCTCCCCTAGCACCACCATGGCACCACCCAGATTTATCCAGAGCTGTCACGGAACCACCACAAAGAATCACACCACAACCACCATGCCCATCACTCAACACTCAAACCTCATCTCCTCCGGCCATTTCGTCGCCTCACAGCCACCATAACCACCATTGCACCAGATCGGGCACGGTTAACAACATAGCGATGGCACACAGCCACCATAAACCCCCAACCATCGTTGCAATTTCTTCTCCAATCGCAAACCACAATGGCCAATCAAACCACCGTAACACCATTTCAAACAAAAAAAGAGAGATCCGGTAGGTGAAGAGAAAGATCTTCTCCAATCGCTTCGTTTATCGTCATTTAGACCACCACCTCTTGGGGCGGTGGAAGCCATGGCAGTGGTCCATCTTGAAGTCTTGCGTTCATCTGGAACCCATGGCAATCGCCCATCTTGAAGCCCCTGCGTTTAATCGGAAGCCATGAAAGTCGCAGATCTTTGGGCGGCGATAGATGGGGAAGATTGTTGGAAAGGGCAGAGAGTGGGGGAAGAGTGGGGGGACGGGGATGGTGTGGGGCTCGTAGGGTATATATATTATAAATAATAGGATACCAATACAAAAGTGAAAATGAAAATGATATAAGTACGCAAATCCGACAGAAAAAGTAACTAAATTTTTTTGTGAAAATAATAAAAGTACAAGAATGAATTTTCTATCTGAATACGAAAATTATGAAAACGAAAACAGAAAAGGGATATCGTAAACGTACGGGCCCTTAATTTCCCCTTTTTGTAATATCCCCAAATTTTTTCTCTTTTTGTGTGAAATTCGTATTTTTTAATAAATAAGTTTGTGGTCTTTTGTTAAAATTAAGAAAATAGTTTTGGATTGTTTCTGAAATTTTCATTCGAATTAAAAGTTTTAATTCAAATGAAAACAAATTTTCGGTCGAAATAAAGATGTTTCATTCGAATCAAAACTATTTGATTTTTAGAGTTTTTGAGTCTGAAGGATTCGATCGAAGGAAAATGGATTTGCTTCAAATGAAAAGATTTTACTTCGAACGAAAAGCATTTAAATTGTGTAAAATGAGTTACTGAAGTTTTCATTCGAATTAAAAGTTTTAATTCGAATGAAAACCAGTTTTCGGTAGAATGAAAATATTTTTGCTTCGAATGAAAAGATTTTTTTTTTTTTTGTTGAATAAGCTACTGAAGTTTTCATTTGAATTAAAAGGTTTCATTCGAATGAAAACCAGTTTTCTGTCGAATGCAAAAAAAAAAAAGTTTTAATTCGAATTAAAACGTTTTCATTCGAATTATAATTTTTAATTCGAATGAAAACTCATTTTCGGTTGAATTGAATTTTGTTTTAAACCATTTTCACCTCTGTCGGATTCGGTCGAATGAAAACTATTTTCGGTCGAATGAAAACTTAAAAATTTTTGTTCCATACAAATAGTGTCTTAGTTCCTCTCTAGCCTTTTTTTGGTTCTCTGTTTCTTCCTCCTTTGCGAGAGAGAGAGAGAGAGAGAGAGAGAGAGAGAGAAGAAGGTTTGGGAAGTTCGTGAGTTCTAAGGTGGAGCTTAAGGATTTGTATTTCTCAAAAGCTTGGCTAAGGTAAGGGTTTATTTTCAAAATTCAAATCAGCGATGGACCAATCGCTCATGTAAGTCCTTAGTTTCTTTTTGAAATCTGAACTTCTTCAAATGGAGTTCAGTGATTCTTCTTCTCCTTTTCTTTTGAGCTTTGTTATGAATAACTTGTTCTCAATGCTATGACTTATGAAATTCAATTTTCGTCAAATTGTTTGGCCTTAGAGATTGCCATATTGATATCGTTCGTTTCATTGGTTGTCATTATTTCGTAAACTCTGTGTGTTGTTTGACATGTCCGAGATTTGATTGTGTGTTAAATTGAAATCTTTATTTTGATAACTCTATGAGCTATGTCACAGTGTACGTGACTTATGTCTGACGTACCCACGTGAATTGAAACGTGGGCTAGCTTAGGGGAGTTGAGCTAGAGATCGCGATCTTACTTTCTGAACCGGCCTCATATGTCAGTAATGACGTATGTGACCACTTTCTGAATGGCTCCCTAGTGTCTGTCTCTATATTCATATATGTTTTGACAATCGAAAATCTGGTTTGATTATTCGTTCCGTTGTGACCCTTTGTATGTCCAAAATTTCGTTTCTCATATGTTTTTGCTTTCGCTTGATTGGTCCTTTAGCGACCTTACTGGGCATTTGGCTCATTCCCTTATTGTTTCTCCTTTCAGGTGATCAGTAGGTGGGACTTTGGGATCGAAGGGCTATCTGAGTGATCAAGAGTTAGCTACCTTTGTTTCAGAGTTAGTACTGATATTTTGAGTGTAATGTTTGAGACATATTGTTATTATTTAGGTTTTATTTTGGGAAACTCCGTGTCGGAGGACTTGAATTGTAGAAAGGCTTGGGGCCACTGTGTTAGATATTGATGTATTTTTGGGAATTATTAGTGTATGCTCTGATTTACCATTTTGGAGTCTTCTGATAATTATAGGATTTTATCTGATCTATGTGTATTCGACATTAACGCTCCGTAAATAAATTCGGGGTGTTACACACCTCTCTTTCTCTCTCTCCCTTTGCCACAGGCACCATATGTGCCACTGCTTCCTCCCCCTCCCAACTCTAATCTTCTACCTCTTCCCTTATTCCTTTTTCATCCCCCTTCCCTCCGTTTAAAAAAAAAAAAGCCAACCAAAAAACATACGGATCTCAACCTCGATTTATGACCTCCAAATCATCGACCTACCATTTCTGGTGATGGGAACTGTTGTCATAGTGGCAGTTGGTCCGTTGTGATAGCAGTAGTGGGGAGGGTAGCGGCAACAGTGCCATGGCCCCCCTCCCAAAACCTTAATTTCTTCTTGCTTCCTATCTCTTTACCCTCTCTTCCTATTCCTATCTCTCTCTCTCTCTCTCTCTCTCTCTCTCTCTCTCTCTCTCGCTCTCCCTCTTTCCTGTCCTAGCTTCTCTTCACCACTGCCACCAGACGTGCCATTGCTTCTTCCTCCCTTTTTAACTCTAATCTTCTACCTCTTTCCCCGTTCCTTTTTCTTCCCCCCTCAATCCCAACCCACTTAAACCATGAACCAACCGTCGTCGCAGCACCAAGAAGGAACATCGGGATCTCTAACCTTGTTCCATGACCTCCAAATCACCATCCTACCACCATCTGGTGATGGGAACCATTGTCATAACATTAGAGGGGAGGGTGGTGGCAGCAGTGCGAAAACTTAGGTTTAAGGAAAAATATTACCTATTTGACTTACTGAGTTTTGTAAATAATGCCCAAAAGTTGGCATAACTAAAAAATAACTTTTTTATTTGTACAATTGTGTCAAACCGTTTGAAGTTCATCGCTTGGAATGGCATGGTCCAACCGATGATTCTTTTAAATAGAGTGTGATTCAATTGGCCAAAAATTTTGACATGGTTTTAAGTGATCATTATGGTCAAGTTTCAAAATCTAATCGATCTTTGGTCGTATTTTAGTATTTACTCCATCCGTTCCACATAATTTGATCAACTTTCTTTCTTGAGACGTCCCACAAAATAGCTCATTTTCAAATTAAAAAAGATTTTGTAGGTACTTTTACATATTTACCCTTTTTACACTTTTTTATTCTATTTCTCTCTCCGCATTTAAATCTCGATCAACTAATTTTCTCTCTCCTGTGCCACTTTTTTACATTTTTTTTACTAATTTCTCTGTCCACATTTAACACTTCACTAACCCATTTTATCTTTCTTGGCCCACTTTCTTCACCTTCTCTTCTTAAATGGTAGAATACGAAACACACAATATATCACTTAAATCCTTACTTTGAGTGTATAAAAAAGTTGATCAAATTATGTGGGACGGAAGGAGTAATTGCCAAACAACTTAGTCAACTAAACTATACCCACATTGCCGAAGCTTCCAAAAACCAATGAGTCATCGAGCCCTTCTGATCAATAAATTTTTCATTAAACATGTTATTAACGTCGCCTCTCTATCTCTCACTCTCGCACCTAATCTTCTTTACAAATAACATATGATTCTCATCCTGGTTTAAAATTGAGAATCAGAATTTATCGTAATTATTTTGCTTTTAGGTTCCATTAGCATAATGCGTTTGCTTGCCAAATTTATACTTTCCTTTTACTATTCAATTTTCTTTTACATTATTATAAGAACTTTCCTTTTTAAATAAGTTATAATTGCATTGTTGTTTTCCCTAGATTACCTTCTATGGGTAGACAATATAACCCCCTTCTCAATGTAAGTCATACCTGTAAATTGTCCTAGTATAACTTGAAAGATAACATAATAAGGTAGTAAAAATGTGTTACAATATTGTATTACTCTGAAGCAAATAGTTGCCCACATTATCTTAAAATCAATATAATACTATCGTAAGCATGATGTTCCCACTCACTAGTATCCGCCACTTAACACTTGCAAATTAGATGGAAGCGAATGCACATATCGTAATGGCTAGACAAGTTATAGGACCGAGTCAAGGTTGGGCTTGGTATCCGTGTTCTTGAAGATGAAAGTTTCGATAGAGCTAAGTTGAGTAAGGCAAAATCTATCATAGTAAATTGTAGATTTTCCTTTAAGGTTGTACTTTCTAAATATGATGTACCTTTGGGGCCATGTACAACTTAGCTCAACTTAGCTCTATCGAAACTTTCATCGACTTAGCTCAATTTAGAAAGTACAACCCTAAAGGAAAATCTACAATTTACTATGATAGATTTTGGTTGTGTTAAGGCTCAATTTAGACAAGTTTGAGATTTTATTCGACCAAATAATCCTCAGTCAAATGACCTATTCATTTGGAGATTTTGACTAGCAATTGGTCATCCACAAGTACAACACGTGAGGAACTCATGTTTTAGCAGTACTTGTCTCCTTTATCAAACACACAAAATAACTTCTTTGTCGCTCTGCCATAGATCACAACATAGAGCCTTAACACAACCAAAATCTACAATTTACTTTGGGGCCATGTGCGCAACCATTATGTTGTTTCCATTTTGGCTTCGAACTCCTTGCATCATTCACTAATTGAGTGTAAGGATTTAAATTTCTTAAACTGATGTTATTTCTCTGTGGGCAAATTCGTCACTTCAATACTCTAATCCATGGAAGCCACATGAACAACTCATCAATATTTCCCAAATCGATATGCAAGGGTGGCGCACAAAGGATAATTCCATCGCCAATCTCTTCCAACCAAAAAACTCTGAAATCTTTTCTGGCTTCTTCCTTTTGCCCCTCGTCACTCACTCACTCACACACACACACACAAAAAAAAAAATCTAACTTTTTATTTTGAGAACATCAATCTTCTTTTCTGCTCTCCATGAATCCTCCATCGATCTACCATTTTAATTGAGTAGCAAGATCACCCAAATCGGATTACATGAGAGAGAGAGAGAGAGAGAGAGAGAGAGAGATTCTGCTATGCTTTCTTGTTATATACGGTGACCCCAAACCGCTATTGAAGGTTTCTTTTTGCTAGCCAACAACAACCAGAATAGTTACTGTTAGGATTGCTGCCTTCAAATACAACGGCTTGAAGATAAGAGCTGAGAGCATGTAACGATGTCATTAGATTAGTTGGACATGTTTTAACTATCTAAGTTAATTGTGAAAAGCTAAGGTGTCAAGACCCTGTTGCTAAGTAATTACCTACATGGTTTCTCTCATTTGGGATCTTCATGTTTTTTATTTTTAAATTATAATTAATTTCTGTTTAAATTCCTTTAAAGAGACATGAGATGTAGTGTGCGTAATCAGGCTTTCAACACAAGAAATGAAAACTCTCTCTTTTCCTCTCCTTATCTCTCTCTAACTTCTTATTCATCAGTTTCCTTCTCTTAGCAATTCATCCGAAACCTCCATTTCAATTATAGGGTCTCTACAGTACACTACATTTAGTATCAGAGCTTGGTTGTGATCCTCTTAAATCATGCCGAGATCATAAAAAACCTGACATGTAGAGACTGATATGACATGATCTTTGGACAGTTTGGAATGAGGTGCATGTCTTACGACCTTCAGTGTAGCTCCATGTATGATAACTTGGGCGATCTACGGAAGGGATGCTCTTATCTCAAATTGGATTTGATGTCCACCTTTGCCAAGATTAATGCCAGGTTACAAGCTCTTCTACAATGAAAAATCCAATTGGATCTAGCAAAACTAATAACCTGCTTCAGCAACAACAATTTACTACAACACCTCACCATCATCCTCAAGGAATAGGTTCTACCCCTAAACCACCTAACTTTATTTTCCTTCGGTTTAATGGATGGAACCCCAGGGGTTGGGTAAGGAAGTATGAACAATAGTTCAAATTCTGCCCAACACATGAGGATTTTAAGGTTGCTTATACACCTGTGCACTTTGATTAGCAACTAGAACATTGATATGCTGCTTATGGTAAGCCATTTGCCATAATGCATTGGAATAGATTTGAGAGAGATTTACATACAAGTTTAGAGAAAATATGATTGAGGATTTTCAACCAGCTCAGACAAGTGGCTACTGTAAGAGAACATTATAATCAATTTGAGGAGTTGAGGGCTTAGGTGTGGAGGAGTTTGGAATATTGGATGAGAGTTGTTTATTGACGAGCTTTGAGGGGTGAGGGCAGGGGGTGGAGGGTGGGGTTAGGCCTGAAATTAGAACTCGTGTAGAGCAAGTTGAGGTTATTACACTGACTAAGGCCATCCACGTAGCAAGAAAAGAAAAGATTGCAATTAACAACCTGTTTAGGTAGCAGAGGCCTGCATCCGCTACACCATAAACACCATCATTTGAGAGAACATATTCAAACCTAATAAAAGCTTCAATCCAGAACCTACGACCACCAACACCAAACTTGTGAGCATACTGCATACCTAAAACCATCAGATAAGCTCCATATTGTACTCACCAACTATTCCAACTCCACTGCTAACCATCACATAGGCATTTTACCTACACCCAAAACACCACTAAACATAACCACTTGGAACCTCCCTGGTGAGGATCAACCAAGAAGAAAGTTGGGTGTATGCTTTTTGTGTAACGACAAGTTTACCCCTGGCCACTAAAAAGTATGCCCAAAGAGGTTCATTTCTATGTTCATCACAGATCAAACACCTGAAGAAATATGCTATAATCAAAGAACCATTGGTAGGAGATAAAGTGCATTGCACAGTTGAAGAATTCCATAAAGAGGTCGCTGAAATCAGTTTGAATGCTTTAACAGGAACTACTACTCATACAACCGTAAGAATCACAAGGTAGGCTAGCAAGAAGTCCTTTACAATTTTAGTTAACACAAGGTCCACAGATTTTTTCATGGACTCAAAGTTTGCTAAGAGATTGGGGTGCTGCCTCATTCTTATTACACCGGTCACTATGGCTCTGGTTAATGGAGTTAGAATACAAACTTAAGCTATGCGTTATGGATTTGATTGGGTCATGGGGGGACAAGAATCCACCACTAATATGTAGATTTTATCCTTTGGTGGCTGTGATTGTGTATCGGTAATGTTAATTTCAAGTTTGACAAACCTACTATTGCCTTTAAATACTAAGGCAAGGATATCTTATTGAGAGACAACAATGTGACAAGTGTTACCATCAAAATGATATAATGCAGGCCAAATTGATACATGGTAATATGTGACCATTGTTTGGACAAGTATTTGATGTATCAGCTAACACCACTGAGAGCATCACCAATGTGGAAGCGCATGCTTTCTCCCTGAGTTTTGTGATTCTCACCTTACCACGCCACATGATACAAGACCAGAAATCACACTCAAGGAAGGGCTCATCCTATCCATATCAGATCATACAACGTATCATGCATTCAAAAGGCTGCAATTGAGAAAACAGTCAATGAACTACTAGAGGCAGTCATCACCCAGCCAAGCAACTTTTAATTTGCCTCACATTGTTTTACTAATCAAGAAGAAGGATGAAACATGAAGGATGTGTGTGGACTACAAAGAGCTTAACAAGGTCACACTTCAGGACGAGTATCCGATTGTCATTATTGATGAATTGCTAGATGAACTCCATCGTTCAATAATATACTCTCAGTCAGACTGAGGAGTGGTTATCGCCAAATCAGGGTCGTTGATGAAGACGTACCAAAAAAAACATGTATAACTCAATAAGGCCACTATGAGTTCAAGGTAAGACCCTTTGGGCTTACTAATGCCACTGTCACCTTTCAAATACTAGTGAATGACATATAAGGCCTACTTGAGGAAGTCTATTATAATGTGTTATGATGATAGCTTGATTTATAACAATGATATTGACAGTCACAGAGAACACCTCAGGCTGGTATTATAGTTGCTAGGCAATAACCAACTCTATGCCGAAATGAGCAAGTGCACCTTTGCTAAAAAAATGTGGAGTATCTTGGACATTTTGTATTAGCTCAAGGGGTGACTGCAGACCAAAGTAAAGTCGAGGCAATGTTTCATTGGCCTAATCTAAGGTGTGTGAAGAACCTCAGGGGGTTCTCTAGGTCTACAATATATTCAAAAATTTGTAACAAATTATGGGATCATAAGCAGGCCACTCACTACCCTGCTTAAGAAGGATGCTTACAAATGGACCTCCGAGCTGAGAAAGATTATTCTTAATTTAAACAAGCAATGGTCACTTCTTGTGTCTTGGCCTTACTTGATTTCTCGCAATCTTTTGAGGTTGAAACTGATGCAAGCAATGCGGGATTAAGAGCAATTTTAATGCAAAAAGGGCAAGCCTCTTGCTTTCTATTGTAAGGCGTTGAGCCTGAAGAACATGAAACTAACACCATATGAGAAAAAGCTTTTAGCTATAAAGTTGAAACTAAATGAAGCTCCTACCTTAGTCACCAAGCTTTTGTTCTTAAAATTGACCACGACAATTTAAAATATATATAGGGCCAAAGGGTGATATCTTTTTCTACTACATAAGTTTCTTTCAAAGTTACTTCAGTTCAACTACCATGTCTATTACAAAATGGGAACTAAAACTGGGGCAGCTGATGCCTCGCTAGGCTACCGAGGTTCAAGAGCAGTCAACTTGTTTGGCAACACTAGTACCTTCTTGGGGGAAATGAACTACAAAAAACCTAGAAAGAGATATGGTGGCTCAATAGCACATCAGGGAATTGGTTTTAGATCCTATGGCCATAAGCTATTTTGCTTACTAAGATGGAATCCTTAAAAAAAATAGCAAGTCTAAATAGGTAGTAGTAGCTCTGAATTACATAGATTATCCAAGACTACATACTGGACATACAAGGGGACATTCTGGCATTAATTCTACCCACCAAAGAATTGCCATGTTGTTCAATTGGCCCAAAATGAAACAAAAAATTCACCAAACCGTTAAACATTGTGACATTGGTAAAAGACATAAAGCAGAAAATGTTAATATGCCTGGACTTCTACAGCCATTACCAATGCCCAACCAATAGTGGTCACATATTTCAATGGATTTCATTAAAGGCCTTCCTAAATCAGGGGTAAGGATGTTATCTTAGTTGCGGTGGACATATTGATCAAGTATGCCCATTTTCAAGCCTTGGCACACCCTTAAGTAGCTGAGTCTATGACCCAGGTCTTCTTATACAACACCCTCAAGCTGCATAGAGTGGCAAATCCTGTTATAAGTGATATATATAAGCTTTTCTTATCTCACTTTTAATAGAAGTTATTATACTATTAGGCACTACACTATCTTTTAGCCTTACCTACCATCCTGAGACAGATGGTCCAATATAGAAGGTGAATACGTATTTTCAAAATTACCTAAGGTGCATGACTGTGCTATGGTATAACATAAGCTTCCACCAGTCTCTCCAATTAGCCTCTTTTGAATCCCTTTATGGTTATAAGCTTAGGCCATTGGGCCTCTAACAATTTAGAACAACTTCAGTCCATAACTTCCACAGCTACCTCAAGGAGAGACGAGTTATGTTACGAGATCTCAAGTACAATTTGCAAGAAGCACAGAGTAGTATGAAGCAGTACAGTCCAACATAGAACTAAAATGGAATTTACAGTTGGGGATTGTTATACCTTCCTTTGTAGCCTTATAGGCGATCAACCATTGGACTCAGCGAAAACCTCAATCTTTTTCCAAAATTATTTGGCCCTTATGAAGTCCCTATGTGAATTGGGCATGTAGCTTAAATATTAAAACTCTCTCCAACTGTAGCTATCCATCTTGTATTCCATGTGTCCCTGCTTCAAAGCAATTGGGCACACAGACAACTCTTTATGTTGAATTACCCTTTGCAGGACATGATGACCAGTTTCTCTTGGAGTCAATTGCGGTATTGGACCTTCGTATGATACAAATGGCTAGAACTCTGGTGGCCTAAGTGCTAATTAAGTGGTCCAACATAGTCGAGGGTGAGAAGACTTGGAGGACTGGAAAATCCTTAAATAGAGTTTCCCACATTTTGACCTTTGGATTCAAAGGTCCTCTGAAGAAGGAGGAGATGTTACATACCATAACCCCAGACCACCATTGAGGGTTCGTTTTGGCAAGCCAACAACTACCATATCAGCTATGTTAGATCTCTACATTCAATTACAAGCCTATGTCAATGGCTTGAAGATAAGTGAATTCGTTTTTAAGTGTTTAAGTTTACCATGAGGAGCTGAGGTGTCAAGACCCCATTGCCACGCTGACTACCCACGCGGTTACATCCCTTTTAGATCTTCATGTTTTTTTATTTTTAAAACATGCTTGTTTTTTTTAATTCTTTTAAGAGAGGCGTGAGATGTGATGTATGTAATCAGACTTTCAACACAAGAAATGGAAATTCTCTCTCTTTTTCCTTATCTCTCTAACTTTTTCTTCGTCTTTTTCCTTTTCTTAGCGATTCACCCAAAACCTCCATTTCAGCGTCTCAATGATACAATACATTCGTTTGTCAAAATTGATAAAATAAGTAATAATTATTAAGATCAAACAGTTGGCTGCTTCAGATATAAGTTGCGAGACCAACTAGCTCTTTGGGCTTCTTCACTCCTGGAAAACCATGTTAATTCTAGTAATGTACTGCACATATCACAATCAAAATTTTACAATCCACACTAAGTACTTCGATTCTAGGTCTTCTGGGGTTTTGACCAGGTACGAGACTGAGATGACAGGTGACGAGTTAAGTTAGATTGAACATTGGAGTACGAATCAACACTGAATATTGTGATTATGAGTCTCAATTGTAGATCTTACAGTGTTTCATTAAACATGGCAGTAGTGTTGTTGATTTGGTGGTTTGATGATGGTGACGGTGTAAGGGTGCTATTTTTGGTGGTATGTAGTTCGGAAAAGTAGGGTGGCATGGGTTTGGTGATGGGTGATGATGACACTGTTGGTTTGATGAAAATGTTATGGTGACATAAGGTGGTTGCTACAGTTACAATGGTGGATTAGATACATTGAGAATGTGGCAGTGGTTTTGATTTTGAAGATAGTGGTGGTGTCATCGCATAGATTTTGGTCAGGGTTTTAATTTTGGTTGTAATTTAGATTCAGTAGCTTTAGTTAACGACATATAGTTTTCGTTTTTTTTTCCTTCAATTTTGAAAACCAGTTTTTAAAACGAGACTGTTTTTGAAACTCCATTTTGGAGTTTTGATTTTTTTGTTTTGAGATCCAACATTCAAACTTTGTTAGAAGCAAAAAAATGAACATCATTTTAGTAAAACCCCCATCACACACAGAGCACCACCACGACCACCAGACCTGCCGCCATCACCATGACCCCAGTCCATTTTCACTAGCACCACATGCCACTGCCTTTGACAACCATAACCACTGCCAACATCCCACCACTACCGCCAACACCACTACCCAGCACCGCAAACCGCACACACCCACGACCACCATCGAGACCAGCGCTGCTACCCCACCACTCACATTTCTGCCCCGCCGCTATCACCGCACCAGCACAGATCTACTCCACCCGACAAATCATCATTGCAGATATGCTCTGCCCAACTGTCGACACTCAAATCAGACATTATAGCCATAGAAAACGAAGAAGAAATAAGTATTCTAGACTAGCCCCACCGACTCCAAGGCAATGAGGAACGACCACACCACCGGGTCCAAGATTGAGAAGTCCAGTTCCCTCCAACATGCCTGCAAGCTTTGTCAATCACACCCAATGTGGTAGTGGTGTTATGATTTATGAAACCGATCAAAATAGCCCTAGAAGAGGGTGAATAGGGTTTTTGATAATTAATGGGGAATTTAAGCTAAGCACAATCATAAATCTCAATCAAACCAAGTAATACTTCAGTCAAGATGTTAACTACACAATCTCAAGAAATTATAGAGCAATAAGTAAAGAGATTGAGTTAGAGATACTGGACAAAAAAATTTAAATGGTTCGGCTCGAATTATCCTCAAGCCTACATCCACCTATTCAAGAAAATTCCTTGCAAGAGCACTAGAATCCACTAGCGACAATCTTCTTCCGGGTCAAGATCAAAACCCTTACAACACTTGGTGAGATCCCCACACCAAGCACAAGCCTTGAATCCACAAAGCTCACCCAAGCCTTGATCACAATCATTTTACAAAGATCAATTGTGTACAAAGAAACCCTCTTGAAAGGAAATGAGTATAAATAAAGCTTTAGTATAATAAAGAGATAAGAAAATTGATGACTTGAAGAATGCTCACTCTCAATCAAAGAATTGCTCACAAAGATGCTCTCTTTAATGATGTAAAATCAATAAGATGAAGAGAGAAAAATTTAATCTATGAGCCTTGATGTTTCTTTAATGAATAGAGGCTTAGAATATGATTTCCATGGTGTATGATGAAGCTTCAAATCATTTATATAGAGAAGATATGAAATATAGCCGTTGGGGACTTTATATGAGCAAAACTGCTATTGAAGTCGACTGTATTCCCAATGCAGTCGATTGGGTTCCCTCTAAACTAGACATTAGGGTCTTGTCTTCAGAAATAGCCATTGGAATTGAATTTTGACCGATACAGTCGACTGTATTGAAATGCAGTCGACTGTATTACCCTAGTGCCTATCGGCTGCCTCACAAAACCCCCTTTCTTATTTTAAGCATAACGTTTTCTAGAAACATCGGATTGAGGTTCCGTTTTTTGTGTTGGAAAGCTAATGAATTTTTTTATCAAAATATGAAAAGTTTAACACCAAAAAGAGTTTTGAGAAAATCTGAGTAAGCTCCAAAATTCACTCATTTTCAAGAACCACACTTGCGTGAATGGTTATGAACTCACATGCAATGCACAAGGTGTCCTAAGGTCATAGTCATCAACCTAAGCATCAAACCAAGACTAGTTACATAATATTAAAGATCAATCATAATAAGAAGTAACTTAGCCTATGCATTCCTTGTTGCTCTTTAACGTTGGACTTGATGAAACTTCTATAGCATGTTCGCTGTAGCTTTAAGCTTCTTTGGCTTTAATCCATTTATCCAAATTCTCAAATGTGTCTTCATGAGAGTGCATGTATATACCTACTAAGAATACACTCAAAGCACAAATTAGAACATAATCAATGTGTAGTTATCATCAAAACAAGATATAAGTCTGGGTTATCCAATCATAGGGTTAACAATTTCCCCCTTTTTGATGATGAAAAACATTGATTCTATATAAGGTAAGATGTATTATATGGTAGTCAATTAAGCACAACAATCTCACTTAAAACATTCAATCGTCTCTAGTATACTTAAGACATGTCACAAATAGCAATTAAGCTCGTAGCTAGCTTCCCTAGTTAGAAAAAGATATGCTTTTCCTCTAGTGTTCTCTCAAACACACAATCACACAGCATATAGAATCAAGATTATTTCTCCCCCTTTGTCATTAACAAGAAGACAAGGGTATGCGTGTGCAAAAAAGATAGTTATAAGCAAACTAATGGCATGCGGTGCATATAACTCATCAATTCATAGGATGACAGCAAGAGTTCATTTATGATCCAAAGGAAGATATGGAATGTAGCTCAATAATGTCTTATACTTCATGTATTTTTCAAGAGTAACAAGGTAGTGTGTTATTCAAGCATGTAAGCTCCCACTATTAAGTTGCCTTGTACATATTCCATCCTAATGTATGCTCCCCCTTAATCAATTTAACAATATCCAACAAACACAACTAAATGTCTAACCGAGTCATGCTCCCAGTTGGCATTACCAAAAGGTGCGTGTGTGTATGAATGACAATGTGAAGCATAGAGTCGACATAATTTAAACATGGAATTTCTATAAAGCCAATAATGGTCATCAACAATCAATATTTCCAATATAAGTTCAAGATGACCATTCATCTTTATCTAAATCCTAAAAATATCCAAGATTATAATATAGAGAAGTAAACAATCAAGGATACGACAATTGTTTTTTACCATAGTTTGCATGAATGCAAAACAATCAAGTTATTTATATCATCAGAAATAAATATGACCATTTAAGCATGCTTGATGACATATAAGTTTAGCGTATAACACAATGTTGAATAGAGCTAAGTTTTACCCTCTTAGTGAATTACTAAGGATTGTAGCTCATAAGAGATTTTCTTGAAGTTCCATCTTTTTTTACAAGCTTTGAAACTCTCCTCATTTGATGCTTACTCCCCCTTAAGATTTAGCTTGTTGCTTATCTTTTTCCAATTTTTCTCAGAGCCTTCTCCTTGTTGCTATTTGTCTTTGCTTTGAACAACCTACAATCACAATTTAGGTCTAACTTTTGGTACCCACATTTTCTTGGGTCCATAAGTGTTAGTCTTAGCCTTAACAACCCAAATTTTCTTTACACCTCTAACATAAACAATTTTACAAGGACAATAACTAGTCGAATGCCCTTTCTTATTGCACCAACCACAATGTATAAATGGTGTGCAATAGTTCTTAGGTTGTCTTGTATGAACATTCAATCTAGCTTGTTGTTTAAAAACTCTAGAAGGCAAGATGAAGGGATCTAATCCAACACCGCCTTTGTTTAGGCCAGCTTTTTTGGTGTCCAAGCCTGACATCCAAGTTGTTTTTACCATCAACAAAATTTTCAAGTCATTTTTTCAAATCACAAATCTCAAGCTTCAAATTTTTATTTTGTTTTTTTTAAATTGAAGTATCACAAGTGATTTGTTTTATGCTAGGAATGCTCACAATCAATTCAACCAAATCATTATTCACATGCTTTACATATAAATGGCTAGATATGCATTCATTCTTGGCATGCAACTCACAATATTCACTTTTTAAGTCATCTAGTTTTTTTTAAAATTGCATGCACTTGTTTTCTCAAAGCACAATTTTTCTTGGCTAATTTCATGGATTCTTCATATAAAAGAGCATAAGCATCACGAATATCATCATTGAAGCAATTGCTATCACTATCATTATATGAAAATTTTACCTCATCATCTTTTTGAGCCATGAAGCATAGATTTGCATCTCTATATTCGAAATGACCACCTTCATCTCCACTTGAGTCATTATCACTACAAATGATGGCTTCGATTGATGTCTTTATGAAGTGCTTCTTTCTTGACCCTTTTTTCCTCTTATTCTCCCATGAGGTAGTCTCTATACTTGAATCATTCTTGCTCTTGTGTTAGTTTCCAACTTTCTTAATTTTGAGAAACTCATTGAATTCTTTTGCAAGTATGTCCATCTCTTTGTTATTCAAGTCTTCTTCTTCTTCACTTGAAGATTGATCCATCACTGATGAAGCTTTAAGAGCAATGCACTTATTTTTCTTCTTTGGACCTTTTTGCTCGGATGATTCGAGTTGCATTTCATACGTCATCAATGAGCAAATTAATTCATCCAATGGGAAGGTATTAAGATCCTTTGAATTCTTGAAGTGCGGTGATTTTTGCATCCCATTCTCTAGGTAATGACATAATTACCTTTCTCACAAGATCACCGCTAAACAAATCTTTTCCTAATTGTTTAAAAGTATTAACAATTTTAGTGAAACGAAAATGCATTTTCATAATGGATTCATCAGAAGACATTTGAAACAATTCATATTCTCTATGCCATGAATTCATCTTTGAATCTCTTAGAAGAGAGATTCCTTCATGAGTGACTTGAAGTGTATCTCACATACTCTTAGCCGAATCACACATAATAACTCGATTGAGTTCATTTGTGTTTAGAGCACAAACAAGACAATTCTTAGCTCTAGAATTCATGTAAAGCATATTTTTATCATAGTCACTAAATTTGGATTTCTCTTTTGGCACAAGCTTATCCCTAATCAACTTGGTGGGAACATAAAGGCCATCTTCAATGATTCCCCACATTTTAAAGTCTAAAGACTCTAAAAATACTCTCCTCTTAATTTTTCATGTACTATACGAAGACCCATACAAAACCATACAAAAATGGAGGTCTAGTAGAACTCCCTTCAAGACTAAGAAACCCCATGATCTTTTAACTCTCTAGGTGTTAGTAAAAAAATCAAGAGTCGAGGCTCTGATACCACTTGAAACCAATAAAACAACCCTAGAGGGGGGTGAATAGGATTTTTGATAATTAATGGAGAATTTTAACTAAGCACAATCATAAAGCTTAATCAAACCAAGTAATACTTCAATCAAGATACTAACTACACAATCTCAAGAAATTATAGAACAATAAGTAAAGAGATTGAGTTAGAGATACTTGACAAAGAGATTTACATGATTCGGCTTGAATTACCCTCAAACCTATATCCATCTCTTCAAGGAAGTCCCTTGCAAGAGCACTAGAATCCACTAACAACAATCTTCTTCCGGGTCAAGATCAAAACCTTTACAACACTTTGTGATATCCCTACACCAAGCACAAAGCCTTGAATCCACAAAACTCACCCAGGACTTGACAAACCCAAGCCTTGATCACAATCATTTTACAAAGATCAATTGTGTACAAAGAAACCCTTTTGAAAGGAAATGAGTACAAATAAAGCTCTAGTACAATAGAGAGATAAGAAAATTGATGACTTGAAGAATGCTCACTCTTAATCAAAGAATTGCTCGCAAAGATGCTCTCTTTAATAATGTAAAGTCAATAAGATGAAGAGAGAAAAGTTAAATCTATAAGCCTTGATGTTTCTCTAATGAATGGAGGCTTAGAATATGGTTTCCATGGTGTATGATGAAGCTTCAAATCATTTATATAGAAAAGATATGAAATATAGCCGTTGGGGACATTATATGAGCAAAACTGCTATTGCAGTCGACTGGGTTCCCTTTAAACTAGCCGTTAGGGTCTTGTCTCCTGAAATAGCCGTTGGAACTGAATTTTGACCAATGCAGTCGACTGTATTACCTTATTACCTATCGACTGCCTCAAAGAATCCCATTTCTTATTTTGGGCATAACATTTTCTAAAAAAATCGGATTGAGGTGCTGTTTTTTGTGTTGGAAAGCTAATGAAAAGTTTTATCAAAATATGAAAAGTTTAACATCAAATGGAGGCTTAGAATATGGTTTCCATAGTGTATGATGAAGCTCCAAATCATTTATATAGAGAATATATGAAATATAGTTGTTGGGGACATTATATGAGCAAAAATGCTATTGTAGTCAACTGTATTCCCAATGCAGTCGACATTACCCTATTGCCTATTGGCTGCCTCAGAGAACCCCCTTTCTTATTTTGGGCATTACTTTTTCTAGAAAAATTGGATTGAGGTGTTATTTTTTGTGTTGGAAAACTAATGAAAAGTTTTATCAAATATGAAAAGTTTAGCATCAAAAAAAGTTTTGAGAAAATCTGAGTAAGCTCTAAAATTCACTCATTTTCAAGAACCACACTTGTGTGAATGTTTATGAACTCACATGCAATGCACAATGTGTCATAAGGTCATTTTATGTCATAGTTATCAACCGAAGCATCAAACCAAGATTAGTTACATAATAGTAAAGATCAACTATAATCAGAAGTAACTTAGCCTATGCATTTATTGGTTGCTCTTTGACATTGGACTTGATGAAGCTTCTATAGCATGTCCACTATAGCTTTAAGTTTCTTTGGCTTTAATCCATCTATCCAACTTCTCAAATGCGTCTTCATGAGTTTGAATGTATGTACCTACTAAGAATACACTCAAAGCACACGTTAGAACATAATCAATGTGTAATTATCATCAAAATAAGATATAAGTCTGGATTATCCAATCATAGGGCTAACAATTTCGTTTGATATGGAGGTGTGATTTGATAAAAAAGAGGGTGGCAGTGTTGACTGGCAGTGGTGCTTTGGAATTCGGACGTGGCTGGAGGGTTTTGTTGGTGAAGAAGAGAACATTTTAAGAAAAAATGAAAAACAAGGATGAGGAAAGAAAACTCAAAACAAAAACCGCTTTACCAAACATCCACCTATTTTTCCTCAAAAAAGAAAAAAAGAAAAGAAAAAAGAAACCACAACTAGTTTTGGTATCAAAACTAAAAACCACAATTTTGTCAAACAGACCCTTGTGGTTTGGAATTGAATACCACAATTTTGTCAAACCACAATTTTGTCAAACCACAACTAGTTTTGGCAAAAGTTCTTTTTTTTTTTTAACCAAGCACAAATTCTGCACTATGAATGTCGTGAAACCAAGCAGTGATTCAGATTATCAAAAAAAAACTGAATAGCCGTATAGCTATTCAGTTTGTCAAGTTTTTTCTCACGCCATTGACTGTATAGCCGTATAGCTATACAAAATTATTGAAAATAATATGTATAGCCATAGAGAACAAATAAACCAGCTTTTTTGTTGCTGGGTTCTTATTGAGAACAATAGACAAGACATAGACAACAAATAAACTAGCTTTTCGTTGCTGGGCTCTGAGTCACTTGAGTGACTATCGCAAGTGGTCCTTACATACAGTTAGGTCACCATTAGAGAGCATAAAGGGTAATAAAGGTGAAGATATTATGGGTCAGGCCTTGGTCGTGACAACATTACGAGCTTGTGTCTTATGCCAGCACTGAAAAGAAAAGAAAAAAACACAAGCTATTATTGTGCAACCTTAGCAATATTGTGCAATTTAAGGTAACGTATAGGGTCTCTAGTGCAATTTATTTCTCCCAAAGGTTGCTACGTGGCTAATGGCAAAGTTTAAGCAAAGAACAATACCAAGACTTAAATTGCTGTTATGGTAAAGTTTATGCAAAGAACACTACCAAGACTTATGGCAAATCGGATTGGCTTGAACGATATAATGCTTATCTCTATTCATTATACGACGAACAAGAATGAATTTTTGGCCAACGAACTATGGCTGTTTATATACAGCTCGGTTCATTTAGGCCTATCGAAGAAAAACGAAGGGCAATGGACTGAAGTTTTTTCAAAACTTCTGAGGCACCGTTTTAAACATTAAAGGATCTTTTAGTAGCAATGACTTTAGAACTAACCACGTACTCTTCCCATCCCCAGCGTAAATGAGAACTAAAGCTAACCATCTAGTCTCTGCCTTTGTTCCAAAGGTCAACCACTAAAGCACCAGGCCGGTGAAACTAAGCTACAGGCGACCCAATTTGGCATAAAGAGATAACGATGGTCAAGATGCATACCAATCTATACTTACTGATGGTCGAGATGCATACCAATCTATACTTGCCGACACCTATAGGCGACCACATTCATGACCAACTAGCAAACATCAACGATGATAAACGATTTGCAACAATTTCGTCGAACAATTGATGTGCATTTTTTAGAGCATCCCAATTTGGCATAAAGAGATACGAAATGGTTATTATCAATATGTTCTCCAAATTGCAGACAGTACAGATTACAAGAAGTATACTTACATGGTTGCAAAGAGCTGGTACTAGAGCCGTCAAAAGAGTATCGTCGAAGCCCCTGCCGCCGTCAAAATACTAGATCATAGCCGGCGCTATCGGCACAGTAGATTGCCGCTGGTATGGCGAGGTTGAGTCAAAGAGAAGAGAGAAGGAAGATGGTGGTTGCCATAGTGAGATTGAATCAAAGACAAAAAAGCAGGAAGAGAGCTCAGAGACGAGAGTACCAGTGTCGGGCAGAGTTGCGAGCTGAGAGACGGAAACGAAGAGTGGGCTGGAATTGCAAATTTGAGGTTGGGCCTCTGGAATTGGACTATGGGCTTTAAAGTCTGTTTTTAATTTCATGGAATTGGGTGTGAATTATAATTCCAATTCCAAATAAGTCGTCCAATTAGCAGAATTGTAATTCCTAAGGTCCAATTCCAAAATCTACTTCAATTCCAAGGCTAATTCCGTGATCCAATCTAATAGAGTTGAGAGAATAACAGAGTTGAAAGAATGAATGTTTGTTTTCTATTACTTTGGGCATTGTACAGGATGACTATTTATATTGTGCCTAGCTTACATTTGAATATACACAAATACATGGATAAGATAACTAAGCATTTGAATTAGGTGATTTTGATTTATCATCTAACTGAGTTTGTTTGGATACTTCAATAGCCCCCCGCAAGCTCAGCGAACTAAGGACGTTGAGCTTGGACCGTAGAAGTTGAAAACGAGGCATGGACAATGGCTTGGTAAATATATCTGCAGGTTGATCAACGCTAGAAATAAAGCGAACATCCAAGGCGCGGTTTGCAACACGTTCCCGTACAAAGTGATAATCGATCTCAATATGTTTAGTGCGAGCATGAAATACCGGATTGAGAGTGAGATAGATAGAACCAATGTTATCACACCAAAGAGTGGGAGGGTGAGATGAAGAAACTCCGAGTTCAAAAATAAGAGATTTTAGCCAATCCAACTCAGATGTAACGGTGGCGAGAGCTTTGTACTCGGCTTCAGTGCTTGATCGTGCCACAGTGGGTTGCTTGCGTGAGCTCCATGAAATTAAATTAGGGCCAAGAAAAACACAGTAACCACTAGTGGAGCGACGATCATCAGGACAACCAGCCCAATCAGCATCAGAAAATGCCGAGAGGGACAGATTAGAAGACTTGCGAATCAGCAAACCATAATTGAGAGTTTCTTTGAGGTATCGCAATATCCGTTTAACAGCAGACCAATGTGCAGATGTCGGGGCATGCATGAATTGAGCAACTTTATTCACAGAAAATGATATATCAGGACGTGTGAATGATAGATACTGAAGCGCACCAACAATACTTCTGTACTCAGAGGGAGAGGAGTGTGGATCACCCAAATGGCAAGAGAGCTGAGTTGACGCCGACATGGGCGTGTGAACTGGTTTAGCATCAGAGAGGTGGGTCCGCATAAGTAGATCAGTAATATACTTCCGTTGCATAAGAAGAAGACCATTGTTGGAATGTATAACTTCAATACCCAAAAAATAATTAAGCGAACCGAGATCCTTGACAGAAAACTCACAATTTAAATCACCAACAAGTTTATTTAGTGCTGCAATCGAATTTCCCGTGAGAATGATGTCGTCAACATAAATTAAAAGACACATAAAAACGTTGCGACCACGAAATAAAAAGAGAGAGGTATCTGATTTACAAGCAGTGAAGCCCAACTGCACAAGCCGAGCAGATAACCGAGCATACCAGGCACGTGGTGCTTGCTTAAGACCATACAGGGCTTTACGCAGCTTGCAGACATGTGATGGAAATTGCGGATGTTGAAAGCCTGGAGGTTGAGTCATGAAAACATCTTCATCCAAAAATCCATTCAAGAAGGCATTATTAACATCTATTTGACGAAGAGGCCATCCGCAAGAAACTGCAAGTGAGAGAACTAAACGAACAGTGGTGGGTTTTATAACGGGACTGAACGTCTCACCGTAGTCGATACCTTCTTGTTGTTTGTACCCTTTGGCGACTAAACGAGCCTTGTATCGATCAAGAGTGCCATCAGCATGGCGCTTAATTCGAAAGATCCACTTGCAACCAATGATGTTTGCCTGAGATGGACAGGGAACTAATGTCCAGGTTTGGTTACGCATGAGAGCATTGTATTCATCCTGCATGGCTTGGCGCCAATGAACATGTTTTGATGCTTGAGAATAGCAAGAGGGTTCAACCTCACATAAAAATGCAGAAAGTGGATATTTAGAGACAGTGAAAATTTTTGGTTTACGGGTCCCATCCTGGGAACGCGTGATCATGGGGTGTTTTGGCTGGGCTGGCGTAGAGGGCGGTACAGTGGTGAGTGGCGTACTATCAGAGTGAGAGGGAGGTTGAGATAAAGATGTGGTAGCAGGGACATGTGGAGAAAAATGTGGGGAAGCAGATTTATGAGGATTGGATGTTTCTGAGGTGGAAGGGAAAGATATGGTGGAATTGAGTGGTTGTGAGGGAGGAATATCGGGATTTGTTGGGATTTGTTGGGGTGATGAGGTTACTCCACGAAGTGAGGGTTCAGGTGAAGACGATTGCGGTGGGATATGATTTGATGAAGTGGAGGGTTTTGAATTTAAGTTTAGTTGATGAGATTGAGAGGAAAGTGGCAGCTGGATAAGGGATGTACGAAGTAGGGGATGAGTAAGGGTTTGTTGTAGAGATGAGGTTGTTCCATGAAATGGGGAGTCAGGTAAAGAAGATTGGGTTGGAGTAGGAGGAGATTGAGTTGAGGAATTTGAATTTAAAATTGGTTGGTGAGAGTGAGAGGAAGATAATGATAAGGAGGGAGAAGTGAACTGTTGGATAATAGAAGATGGGTTAGGTGGAGAAAATAGTGGAAAGGACGGCTGGGTGGGTGTGAATAAAGGAGGTGCGGCAGATTTGCATGAAGAAAAAGGAGTGTTATGTGAAATGTGGGACTCATGAGATGGCAAAGCTGGAAAAGTTGTCTCATCAAAAAGGACATGTGGTGTAATATAAATACGACCACCGGTAACTTCCATGCATTTATACCCTTTATGAATCGGACTGTAGCCAAGAAATAGACACTGTTTTGACCGATATTCCAGTTTATGAGAGTTATAAGGCCGAAGACATGGGTAACATAAGCACCCAAAGACTTTTAATCGCTGAAAATCGGGAGGGGTACGAAATAATTTCTCTAATGGGCACAAATGATTAATTAAGGGAGAAGGCAATCGATTTATAAGAAATACGGCAGTGCTAAAAGCATCATCCCAAAACCGTTGGGGAAGGTGTGCATGGGCAAGAAGAGACAGTCCCTTTTCAACAATATGACGATGTTTGCGCTCTGCCGCCCCATTTTGTTCATGAGTGTGGGGACATGAGAGGCGGTGAAAAATACCGTTTTGTTTACAGAAAGTTTGGATGGGTCGATATTCACCTCCCCAGTCGGTCTGAAGAGTACGAATTTTATGACCAGTTAAATTTTCTACTAACTTTTTAAATTGAAGAAAAACATGCATAACTTCAGATTTGAGTTTAAGAGGGAAGATCCAAACATAGCGACTAAAATCATCCACAAAATGAACATAATAACGATACCCTTGATGAGAAACAACAGGAGAGGGACCCCATAAGTCACTATATATTACTTCCAACGGTGAAGAAGACAATACATGAGAAGACTCAAAAGGAAGACGATGGCTTTTACCATAGTGGCAAGCCTTACAACTGATACTACTTTTATTCTTTTCAATAGGAAGGAAAAAACGAGACACAACTTGAGAGACAACACGAGTAGATGGATGTCCCAACCGATTGTGCCAGAGTTGAAGAGGCGCACGAACACCAACTAAAGCAGAAGGAGGACATGAAGTCAAAGGCAATGAAGACGAGGGTGGAGATGGCATGAGCTGGTAGAGACCATTGTTAAGTTGGCCTTGAAGAAGTACTTTCCCCGAAATGCGGTCCTTGACAAGAACAAAATGAGGATGAAATTCAAAGAAAACGTTATTGTCAGTAGCAAATTGACGAACCGATAAAAGATTTTTAGAAATGGACGGAACATGAAGCATGTTTTTCAATTTAAAAATATTAGTAGACGAATTTAACGTAGAAGAGCCAATATGATGAATTTTCAGACCTGTACCATCACCAACTTGTACTTGATCAGGACCATGATAGTCAGTGCAATTCGACAAGTTGTTGAGATCATGAGTGATGTGATGAGTAGCGCCAGAATCTGGATACCACGCTGGATCAAAAGTGGTGGGTGATTGCGAACCGGCCATATAAGCTGCAGCAGAAGATGGCGAGGATCCTCGAGGCGTACGGTGAGGACAGTAAGGGCGGATATGGCCAGGCTGGTTGCAATGGTGACACACAATGGAAGAGGCCGTTTTGCGAGGATGTTGATGAGTGCCATGATGTGGTGATGATTGATGTTGTTTAGACTGCGGACCACCTTCACGCCACTGGTGCTTGTTTCGCTGAGAGTGACCACCACGAGAATTAGAGGATGAGTAATGATACTTCCGAGGAGATGGAGGTGGATAGTAATGCGCTGGTGCATTTGTAACAGCATGTGCCTGAGGAAGGAGGCTTTCACGAGTATGTTGACGATCCAATTGTGATTCATGATTGAGAAGTAGTGAGTAAAGAGAATCCAGTGAAATGGACTCTGATCGCGTAGTAATAGAAGTCACAAATGACTGATAATCGGAGCCAAGACCAACCAATAAGGCATTGATAATGTCATCATCAGAGATAGGCTGACCAATAGCAGCCAAAGTATCACGAATTTTCTTTCCCTTTTGAAAATACTCGTGCATAGACAAATCACCTTTATTTAATTGATGTAACTCAGAACGAAGATTAAATATCTTCGCTTTTGATTGAGACGCAAACATGCGTTCAAGAGACAACCACACATCAGAAGAGGTGTGAAGACCAAGCACTTGCGCCAGTATTGGCTCCGTAAGGGAGGACAAAATCCAGCTTAGTAAAAGCTGGTCCTGTTTATGCCATAAAACATAAGCAGGATTCAATTCTTGAGAGACTTCGGTTGACGGGTGAACAATGGTTGTATCAGATATTGGCGAAGGAACTTCAGTCTCACCATTTGCAATGTATTTCAAAGGTGGAGCAATGGAGCCATCAAGAAAACCCAAAAGATCATACCCTCGTAAAAGAGGGAGAAATTGACTCTTCCACAATAAATAATTGTCTGTATTGAGCTTCACAGAAATGAGATTTTGAATATGATGTAGAGGAAAAAGAAGAGAGGGTGCAGAAGAATCAGTAGTTGACGTAGACATGATGGGCAAGAAAAGGATGGCCAAGGATTTTTAGGCTCTTGATACCATAATAGAGTTGAGAGAATAACAGAGTTGAAAGAATGAATGTTTGTTTTCTATTACTTTGGGCATTGTACAGGATGACTATTTATATTGTGCCTAGCTTACATTTGAATATACACAAATACATGGATAAGATAACTAAGCATTTGAATTAGGTGATTTTGATTTATCATCTAACTGAGTTTGTTTGGATACTTCAATACAATCGGACCCTAAGTGAAATTCGGCCCTCAACAAATAGAAGTCAGAGGAGTAACCTATAACCAAGAAGGACCAACCGGAACAAAACCAAAGAGGGAGAAGTTGTTGGAATTCTAAGAAAGTCTCGTGCCTTTTCAAGTCAATTGAGCACGCAAGAAGTTAGCCAACAGAAGCACGACTGTAAAGATCTATAAAGTCATCGACCCACGGTTCATTGTCGAAATCAGTTACATATATGAGATGGTTGTTGGGTTGAATTGTAACTCAGTGGTGGTGGTTCGCGATGGTGAAATGGTGATGGCGAGAGGAGGTGGTGTGGCTGTGAACTGATGGCAGTCTGGTGGTGCTCGATAAGTGCATATTATTGCTAAAATTACAATTACAGATAGAAACCTGCAAAAATTATGCAGATTACACGTATAATTTTGTTATTAACCCTGAGATATAATTTGCACTGACACTAACTAAGAAAACAGCTATCCCACTGCTCCCGCGCATTTGTGTTTGCGTGTGGGGGAGAGAGAGAGAGAGAGAGAGCGCAATGGCGTCGTCGTCGCAACAGCAACCGAGCACCGAGTCGAGCCAGTCGCTGAAGCTCGCAATCGCCATGGCGCTCTTCAAATCAAAGCTGCTGCAGAAACCCGCGGCCGCTGATCCTCCTCCTTCCTCCTCCGTCGACGCTCACAAATGGAAACAAAAGGTCCACCGCCGACCCTCCCCCTCAGAATCTAACTAAAATACCGCCGCTAATTCCGCCCGTATTTTCCTAATTTTCAGGCAAAGCAACGTAAACAGGAGATTCTGCGACTCAAACAGGATCTCAAGGAGGCCGAAGGTCACTCACTTTCTTCTTCCTCTTCTCTGTCTGCTTGTGTGGGTGACCGGGATCCGCTGCCGAAAATAGCAGTTCTTAGGTGTCGCTCACGATACTCGTCGCTGTCACAATTTTTAGCCAATTTTTGTTTGTGTTGGATCAGGGTCGATGCTAATCACATTTTAACAACAATTATTTCGATTCTAGGATCATCTGCCATAAATTGTCCCATTGTTGTTGCTTAAAAGTTTATTAGTAACGGCAAATTACTATTTGCTTTTGTCACTTAAGTTATTTGATGAAGGTGCTTTATATGTGTGAAATTTCTCAAGTTTAGCTGATTAATTTCTCGCCGTTTATTAGACGGTGTACAGTACGATTTGTTTCCGAAAACGGCTTCGTGCAAGTGCTACTTCTTCGACAATTTGGGGAGACTGAGCCCTAGCCGGTTTAACGACGGAGGTGGCCGGAGATTTAACGACGTGTTACGCCGGAGGTTTCTCAGACAAGGTTACCACACATTTCTGTGACCGCAATTTTTGGTGTTTGTTTTTGGCGATACGTTGTTGTTTCATGTTTGAGTTGTTTTTGTTTTACAGTGCGATTGAAGGAGAGAAAGAGAAGAAGAGGTGCTGGCTCAGCCGAGCAACGTCGTTTTTCTGGTATACTACTTTTAACTATTCCCTCAGTTTTTGTCTCACTTTTTGCAAATTTTTACCTGAGAATTTTAACGCTTAAACACTGACTTTTTGTTTTCGTCCTAAGTTACTTGTCAAACAATACTTATATATTATCATACCTCAATTTGATTCCCCGTTATATAAAGTTATTATCCTAAAAAGTGTCTAAAAAGGGGGACACATATTATGATAGCAGAGGGAGTACTGTATATGATATAAACGTAGAACATAGCTATACCTGCAAGAACAATTAATTGTAAAAATCGAGGATTTGAAGTATACAGCCAATTTTTTCATTAATCTGCCAGTTGATATCATGAGATGCCGGTTTACAATACAGGTTTTTTCTCTCGAAATGGGCACTTCAAGGTACCAAGGCTGTTTTGTCTGGTAGTCCCCATTGTTACTGCTGCTAGTCCCGTTATTTCAACACAAAACCAGTTAATTTTTAGACACAGTGGTCTCCTAAAGTCTAAAGTTTCTCTGGCGAGAGCCTTATGCATTGGACCACACATTTTATAAGCATTCTAGAGATGTGTAAGGGGTGGCAAGTGGGAACCATTGCCACCCCAGAAAATTAGGAATTCATACTACTGGCCTAATTAATCTCATTTCTTATATGTAAAAGAGTTGTATACCCTTATGGTGTGCTTGGATGAGGTATTCAACTGGAGATTTCAATTTGGCTGAGGATTTGAAAGTACCTGGAATGAAATCCACTGTTTAGTAACTACAAAACATAATTTGTGAAATTCTACAAGGGATTTGGGGGGGGGCAAAATTTCCAGTTGAAATAACCACTTTAAAATAGATTTTTGTCAAATTCAGCTGAGAACTAAGCTTTTCTTTTGTCCCATATTTCATTCTACTTTCCAAATGTTCATCATTATCTCTCTCCTTCCTTTTTAACCTCAGCCATCTATTTTTCTTCTTTTGTTTCACCAATCCATCTATAGTTTCTTTATTTATTAATTAATTATCATCACACAATACCTGTCTGCATAAGTTGCCAAACATTAAACTTTCCAAATTCTGAGATTTTTAATTGCGTTGGATTTGAAAATTCAGGGATTCTAAACTTCCTAATATTTTCAAATTCTTCATCCACACACTCTCTTAGAGTGTGTTTGGATGGAGGTTTACGAAGTTCCTTCAATTTGAAATTATCATTTTGAAATCCTTCATTCGAAAATCCCTCATTTCAAAATCCTAAGAATTAAAGGTTCATCGTTGTGGTGTGTTTTCATTTTCTTTTTAATCCTTAACATAAAATTAATATGGGAGAGGTTATTTTCTAGCCCCTTATATATGTTACTTTACCTCATCTTTGTTTTTAAAAAGTTCATAATTGCCCCTAATCTGTATTTCTAGCAACAAAAAAACAGGTAAAAAATATATCAAGGGGCGGAAATAGCATTTTTGAAATATGAATCATGAAACACAAAAGTACTGCATCTTATGGAATATAAAAATAAAAACAGAAAAAGGGAAAAATATCATTTTAACTAAACATAAGCTAGCGTTTACAAAACTAAAAGTAAAGATTCTTGTGATAAAATGTTCTATAGTAAGAAAGAACAAACAAAGACAAGACCACATTTTGTAAAGAATTTGGGAAACAAAAATGAAAGACTGAAATAGTGGAGATTGAAAAGACAGATTGAGGTTACAAATAAAAGAAAATTGCGAGAGCCTACAACCCATAGAACAAGGAAAACTTTATTGTGCGGATTTGGCAAAAAACTTTTCTGGACTAGTTATTTCAAGTGAGGATTTGAAGCGTCCAAAATCCCCTTTTCAAATCCCTCTTTAAATTGTGCAAATCCCTTTTAACACATTCCAAACAGTGGATCCATAGAAGAGAATATCCAAATGCCTAGCCAAAGTGAAGTTCCCACTTGAAATACGTCATCTAAATACATCTAATTCACTTGTGTTTATTAAGGTAGTGATTCCCCTAATCTCTTAATTTGACTTCATCTATTTGAAGTATAATTAGAATCAAAGACTGAAATAAATGTTGTAATCTGATTGCAAATGCTTAGTTTATTTTCTTATACAATGTTAACTAACTTAAGTTTGTTTTTACGCCATAACAACTTGGTTCACTTTTCTCATACAGCTTATACAAACACTTTTGTCTAACTTCGATAATCTTTAGATATTACTAAGAGTATAGCACTCTGTTCTTGCAATTACAAATTTTTAGTTATTATGTATGATATGTACATTTGCCCCCCTAAAGAAGAGATCCTAGATCCGCCACCAGTGTAGTTAATTGGAAATGTATAATAGTAAAATGGCACGAAAATTGCTTGTGTGCTTGGTTGTTACTGTGCTGTACTTGATTTTTCTTTCAGTTGAAGAGTACAATGGTGAAGATGAAATGGAGCAGCTCAGGGCCTCAGTTGATTTTCTTGTGGAGCTTTGTGATACTGTCTCTTCTCCCAGAGTGTGTTATCTCTGTTTGTTCGTTTCAAAGTTAATCAACTAAATTATGCGTTTTTCTCAATATTTCACTGTCCTTATCTTTTGTTTTTTCTGTTTTCTTTTCAGGTAGATGGTTCTAATTTCGCAAACTGGTCGCACCAAGCCGTCGACTTCATTCTAGGTAGTGAATCAACACCTTTGTTAGAACATGAAGGTCCTTTAGTACCGTCACTTTAGCTGAAACCTCTTAGTCATTATTGGGGACTTTTATCAAATCTTTTGTGATTTTTGTATAAACTTAAATTCACTCCTATCTCATTGGGTCTCTGAACGGGTAAATTTAGGATGTAATAGAAAGGTGCGTGCTATATAGCTATAGGTAACTTCTGCCTTGTACTATGACGATAACACATAATTAGCCACATAAACTTTTTCTATGCAGCGATTTTAAGTTGATATGGGATATGGTGACTCTAAACTTCGCTGAGTGCATATTCTACTAATCCGCAAGGCTTCTTGGCCAAAGCTGCAAGTTGATAAATCATCTGTTAGTGGTTCGTCCCGCCGTTCATTATTAGTTGGCATATTGATCAATCACTTGAAATTTGGTTTTGAAAGTGATTTTTTGTCAAGGTGCAAGAAGTTGGACATAACGACGACACGATATATTTTCACATGCACGCTTTATAGAGAGGTATCGTTACATAAGATATAGAACAATACAAATGACTACAATAGTTGCTTCTCTATTCCCCTTTGCACTTTAAGCTGAATCCCTAAATTTCTTCCTGTTTTTATGTTTTCCATTCATTTTGGTTTATGCTAAATTTTAATTAGCTTTTACCATGCTGACAGTATATTTTCATGCTTATATACCTTAAACGTAGGGTTTTATGCTTTCAAATCTATTTTAGCATTTCAGATTTCAAGCATCCAAATCTGTCTTATGATAGTGACTCGCGTCAAGTACTGTTCCATGAAAATATCCAGGACATTGGTGGCAAAAAGTTTTCCTGCAATAGTGTAAAAGAACAGTTAGTATGTAGCAAGGATTTGAAATCAAGAGTGACAAATTTGAACTGAGCTCTTCGACTGGAGCTGTTAGTAGAGAGTTAACAGCTTTCCAAGACTGCATGCTATATGATTGGTTCCTCTATATTCAGGCACACATCTATTCATCAACAGATCGTCTGACTGAATGTCATGTCATATAGATGAAACGTTTTAGTGAACTGAGAATTCAAACAAGTCCATAGACGATTGCTTCTGAAGAAACCAGTTTTTTCTACTGGTGGTTGTCATAAAAGGATGCTTATTGACAATTCGAGCTAGCTCTAGTTGGCAATAGCTAGAGAAACAGTCACGTGAAATAAACTTGTACTTGATGATGCATGATGGTACTAATTATGAGGAGGGTTCTATTCAAGTTGAAGCTGCAACAAAAACAAGAAGTAGGTTCAAACTAATGCAGGAGCAAGTTGGTTGTAATTGTGAGTAATAACTTTTGTGTATTGATCTGAGAAGTTCAATTGCTTATCAAGTTTGGGCAATGAACGGTTGCTCTATTTTTAACGTGTACTTCAATTTTATCTCATTATATCATGTATTAACATTTTTTGCTTTACTATTTGAAGCTGCATTGAAGAATCGTTGGTCCATTAGAACGAACAATGAACCTGTTGAAGGAATTGTCAGCAGCTTAATTATGCGTCTAGTCAGAAGAATGTGTACTACATTACATAGAGATAGTAAGCATCAGGACATATTTATTATTGATAAACTTACTCTGCGACCTAGAAGTTAAATTGATACTTGGGACTTCCATGTTTAATTGTATTTTGAAATGTTGTTATGGGACAACAGTCTTGATTAAAAGGTTCATGAAATCAATTGACCGAGGATCTGCTAGACTTTATCGTATATTTAGTGTTGAGGACTCCGTTTCCTGTTTCTCTTACAAAGGGTTTACAACATTTTTATGTTTAAATCATCCAGTACATAGGCTTGATATTTGTTGCCAAAGAGATGCATTAGTTGATAAAGACTAAATAACATTTTCCCACTCAGCTACAGTTTAGTGTTTTTTCCTTCTGTATGTCTACCTACATTACTGAACTGAAAAAATTCAATCTTAGAACTTCATGACTTACAAGAAAAGTCAGAAGATCTTTATCTTACGATCTAATTGCTTCTAGAATTATGCCTTGTGTTTCAAAGGGAGATAATTGGCTTGTTATCCAGGAGAACTTCCGAGTAGCATAAATCTTTTTTCTCTTTGGATTAAACAGGAAGAAGAGATCATTTCCCAACAACTTATATGTGCATGTTATGGTTAAGCAACGGAAAGAGAAAAGACAAAGAAAGTACCTGGCAGAGGACAAATATTGACGGCTGAATTTGTATGTGTGCAAATTATGCAAAAAAGTGAAGGATAAGAGTCAAACAGGTGAAATGTATGGAAGTCTAGTGCTACTTATATATAGAGCAATAGACAGTAAAGCCTGTGACATTGAACCTGTACCAAGAAACTTACCGAAGGGCGCTTGCAATTAGGAAGTGAATAACACCTTTTTTCGGGCTTGGAATGTGAAAAACACGTGGGCGAAAAAGCTGCTTGTCTGATAGTGACATGAACTGGTTGACTAGATTAAGGATTAGAGGGCATTAGCAAGTGCAAGGATGATATAGCCTTTTAATAAGGGTTTAAGGAAGTAGCTGCTTCTTGGGACCTGGCTCAAGTATCAACCACCTTGCATAGGACTAGGTACTGACGGGCAAAAAAATACATTACTGTGTACTATAGATCATCCAAATCAGATTATGTTTATGGATGCCCTTGTTCAAATCGTCTTGTTGTATGAAAGTATAGGTCAAGAAACTTTTTTTTGTCTTGGTATTCAGTTATTGGAACGTATCTTATGCATACAATTACTTATTTTAGGACATTGAGTATGGAATACGAATATATCTTAAAATGTTATTGCCATATTTCGTGTTGTTCTTCTTAAAGTCATAGGCCATTCGTTAGAACATCTGTAAAACGGGCCTATAAATCAATAACTGGACTTATTTCCTTTATCTGTGTCTATCTCTTCTTGTCCTATTCCAGATCCGCATCAGGGGTTGTCTAGACCTGTCACTGATCAGAGGCAAGAGAAACCCGTTGAGGGGGAGCATTCTGGTCAGTCATCATCTCCAGATCCAGGTCCAGGTCCAGTTCCAGTTCCAGGTCCAGGTCGAGATTTTCCTACTAGTACTACTTCCTCTGGTTTGCCAAATGGTAATGCTTCTCCTCTATTGTTGATAACTCTGATCTCCCTATTGCTGTTGCCTGTTAGACAACGATCCATAATTTTACAGCTCTCAATTATATTGCCATTGATTTCATCATTTGGTCTTTTCTAGATGACTTTGACAACGATGTCCAGTTATATGTCCAGCACTTAATTCGTAAGCTTGGAAGTGAGCCTTTTATTGGGCAGCGTGTGATCCTTTCGGTATCTCAGAGGATTGCTGAACTAGCTGAAAGTTTTCTCTTTATGGACCCATTTGATGAAGCTTTTCCGGACATGCATAACTGTATGCATATGATGTAAGCTCTGAACAACACAAACTCTTTCACGTTTAATTTCTCTAAAATGTGGAGTTTAACCCACCACCATCCACTTCCTCCTCCACCATCCGCTTTGCAGGTAGCACATTCCTTTTTTCGCCCTTCAAACAGTGTTTATTTTTCTCGTTGTCTAGGCTGTAACATACAATACAATAGGGTTTCCATAGATATTAAGTGATGGCTGTACTCATTGTTCTTCTCGTTCAGCATAATATGTTACTTTTAAACTTGAGCCCTTATTTTGTGAGAAGTCTAATAGCTTTCTACATATATTCATGAGCCTTATCGTGATGAATCACTTTACTCAGTCTAGGCTTTATAGGGTAAGTGAATTTTTTACTGTTCAGTTCATAGTTTAGTTATAGAATATCCGTTGTGTCTTTTCTCTCGCTGTAAAACTGCCCAAGAGTGGGGTTGGCTTGCTCTTACTATTGTTAATCTGTTGAATCATCATGCTGCTTTTTCCATATTTTGTAGCGTTTGCTTTCAAGCACTTGTCTTTTCGGCTACCTATAAATTTGTCGTAGTTATCTTACTGTTAAAGATTTATTACTGGATTAAATAGTTTAGAACCTCTTTTGTGATCTTTATTATTTTCATGAATATGACCCTTTCGTGATGTTGCTTTCAGATCATTCTTCTTTTTCACTTTTTGTACTCGCTTACACATTTTTTCGTGGAAGTCATTGTTGTTTATTTCTTTTTGTTCTCTGCTACACATTATTATTGTTATGTTCATGCCATGATCTTCCCGGCATTATTCTATTCTCTTCTGGCTGTTGCTATTTCTTCTATCGCACCTAAACCCTTCCTGTTGCTCCATACTCTCACGCTGATGGTACAAGACCTCCACAACAAAGAATGGCATATGTTTTTACAGTGGCTGCCCTTGGGCTTTTAGCCCTCCCATGGAAAAACTTTATGGTTCTTGGGGTACTTTTATGACATTTAGGCTAGAATGGAGTCATGGTTTAAATCCTTTGATGGTTATTAATTAGATAACATGGATGCTTTTGAACTTTTATCATCAAGTACTTATTGTCATTACAAGAATGAAATCCTAGCATTGTATACGATTATATCAATGAGAGCAGTGCTCTATGTATCATGCTTGGTGGAAGACAGTTAGGAAGCTGCAAACATAATCAGCCTATGTTATGGGTAATTTTGAGACCGACAAACCCAGCACTAAGATAAGCATAGGTGAAATCAAGTGTTCTGTTGAACTGGGGAGAGGTTTTTTCTTTTTGTGTGTGTGTGGGGGGGGGGGTCGTCCGTGGAAGGGGATAGATGGTGAGGTTTACAATATATGTACTTTTACATGTATGCGTTTCTATATTTCCCTTTGCTGTTTTCCTACCAATGATAATAACCTGGAAAAAATTGTTGTCTTAGACGCCTAAAAGATGGTGGTCGAACCATATTTTATCAGTATGAACGTTTTCAGTATCATACCCCTACCAGAAAGAAGTTTCTGCACTGATACCTGTTAAACAAAGCTCGTCAAGTATACTAAGACATTTCTAGCCTTTAGAACTTGAGTTTTAATGCATGATGTCGGACAGTTAAAGTTCTTAAGTGTATGGGACTTTTCTTTTTCTTTTCACAAGGATTAAGTTTTGTACATCAGGTAATATCATGCAGTCATTAAACTCAAAATGATAAAGAGCACTTGTTGTAAATGGCAGGATCCAGCTTATTGAGTTTTTGGCTTCAGACTACTTGGTAGCTTGGTCAAGCGCCGAACGATTCGACACAAGTACGCAATGCACTTTTCGACCGTATCAATGTCAGTATCTAACATGAGCGCATCAATTGTCATGACAGTATCATACTGGTAGTACAACGAAATATATCAACTGTCACTTCTGACACTCCTTGAACATTATACTGAGCAGAGTTGTTTTTGATTTCATGAATGTTACACACACAAGTTAATGCGAGAATGATTTTAAATGGTGACCCTGCAGGACTGTTTGAAGAGTGGGTGACATCGCTCCCACATGCACGGAAAGCACTAGAGCTTCTGGAGAGCAGGAACGGACTGTATGTGCTCTACATGGATCGAGTTATCGGGGAAGTGACTAAACTAGTAGGTCAGGTTTCTTCTCTCCACAGGCTCAATCCAGTTATTTTTGACAGCCTGATCCGATGACTGCAATGTAAGTCACTTTCGCTAATTAGCTTTCACTCTATCTAACCCACAGGAATAGATTTTGTCTGTACTGATTAACAGATATATTCTCTTTTCGACACACTTGTTTCTTTGATTTTCTTATATGTTGTTAATTACCTTTAGATTGCTTGCACAATGAGTGTTAAGTGACTATCGTCTCTAGAAGCTTAATAGAGAATGGGTTAATGTACCAATAACGATGCTATAACAATTTGCTTCACACGACAATCTTGATTGCACGCGAGGGACATTTGAAACAAGAATGGTAAATCAAGGTGCATCAAGGAGGTGCGTCAAGAAAAGGAGATACATCAGGGTTCAATTTTTCTGACAACAGATGTGATTAAATCAGATGCAAGTCGTGACATCCAGAAACAAGAGCTTTAATAGCACATTAAGTTCGAACCAGTGGCGGAGCTAGAAACTTAGTTTAAGGTGGGCACTTAATAGTCAATTTTTTTTTGCTTAAAATACCTTATTAATGAGTTAAACCTAACAAACTGATGAACGTGGGCCAAAGAGGCAGTAAATAAGAATTCCAATTCGGCAATTCAAACTTTTCAATTCGTCAGGTGGGCAGTATATTCGATTTGTTCATGAATATTCCAAATTCTCAAATTCCAATTGCCAAATTCAGAGTTAAATTCTCCCAAATGCCAAATTCCCACTTCATAATTGCAACCACAAATCTCTCAATCCAAAATAAAAAATTCCAACAAACCTCAATCTGAAACCTATACACTCACTAGTCACTGCCCACGAGTAGCAATTGTAATCTGAAAAAAAAAATTCAAAATCTCAATCTGAAATTAAGAATCCCACTAACGGCCCAAATCCCCAATTGAGACTTGTAAATTCTAAAACTCAATTATCAAATTCTAATTTGAAAGAAAAAGGAAAGGGTTCAAGTTCAAGGAATTAGAAATTCTAAGAATAAACACCGAAAGTCTAGATCTTACCTTGCTTTCAAAGTAGAAGATTAGGGTTTGGGACTTTCCATTGAGGCAGTGGAGCAATTCCAGTAATAAGTGGAAGAATGGTGACTTTATATTTGGAGAAAAAAAGAAGTTCATCGTGATTTTTAGGGTAAAGGGATTGTCGTGGAGAAAATTAGGCGAGACACTGATAATTTGGGAAAGAAAATATGAGGAGAACGTCATTACAAATACACCATGACGAATTGACAAAAATGGAGGAATAGATGAATTGATGATTCGAGTAATACACCACGACTTCAACCATTCTGTCGTGATTTAATCTATCGTCTACGCGATTATGACGGTCGCCAGAGGTGAACCTGCCGGTGGAGGTAGTGGGCCGTGACATTGATGGCGGAAGGCCGGTGAGGGGATTGAGGAGACGGTGCTCCGTGCCTCTCTCCATTGTGTGGCTTTCAGGATTTGAAAATCGGGAGACTTTGAAAACAACAGAGAATAAATATTTTTTTGTGTTGAATTTAAGGGTAGAATTTTTTTTATTTAGTAAGTTTAGCATTTTTAATGGCTAAAAAGATATTTTTTAAACTATTTTTTACATATCTTAACATATAACGTGACTAAAAATACATCTCTTTAAAGTATTTTTAAAATTTTAGGTAAATATTTTTTTAGTTAAGGATAAAATATACCGTATAATATAAAAAAAAGGTGGGCAATATATCACTTCTTGTAGTTTCAAGGTTTGGGCCAGTTCCCGCGAGGACAAGGACTTCTTAATGGACACGGCTCCACTTTCGGTCATTGTTGGCTGTCAGCAGCCTTTGACATTCCATTTGCGGGGGTATATCCTTCTTTTATTGCCCTGTTGACTCTTTCCGTAACGTTTGTCCCCATTTGATGCGCTTGTCTGTTTTTTTAAGCAACCTCATCAGTGCATTCCACCTCTGCTGCAATTAAGCACAAAGAAGATTTTATGACCACGAGATGAGCAACCACCCAATCTGGTTAGCCGTTCTCGTGAATAAAATCAACACACAATCCGATCGGAACAGCCATTGTCCGCAGACATGAGATGCTTACTGTCTGTATCACTCGTATCCCTTCTCTTTCTGTCCCAATTCTTTCCTGGCTCGGCTCATGGGGGTGTATTCCCGTCACTCGGTAACATTCTTGGCCAGCCAATACAGCAAGGCACGCAAACTAGTCAGCCATGTTGCTTTCGCTCTCGAAAGCTGGAGATAGGAGTTCAAATTAAAAAGAAGGCGCGCTTTGTACCGGGTGCTCGTCCGAGATCGAGATCATCGGCAAACCCCAAGCGCGTATCTTCGATTCAAGTGGCTTATCTCCTCGGTTACCTTGTTTTTGCTGGTTTCTTGTTGCTCTAGCTATGGTTTGTTTATATTTGTACAGCTTTGTATTGTTATTTGGGTCTTTCAAAGATTATGTTCCAAGAAACTTTTGATATATCTCAAATATACTCCCAATAATTGGGAAATACCGGCACTCTCAGTCATACTAGGACATTGGGGATTATCTTATCAAAACTCTATCATCAGAGATAGACACGTGATTCTCTAGAATCCTAATACAATCCTAATTGGATTTGTTCACATTCAAGTCCTACTAGGGCTCTTCTTCCTACCATTATATAAAGGGGTCTACCCTCCAGGTAAAAGGGAGACAACTACACACATTCATGCTTTTTCAGAGTCATTATCATGTAGCTGCGCTCTGACTTAAACTCAAAGAGTTCTCCGCCGGGAACCCCACTCGGCGGTCACTCGTTTTCTGTCTTGCAGGTCATCAGTCCAGGCTCGGGTTCCGCAACGTACGCGGGACATATTTTAAGCAGCAACACTTTCTATTGCTAGTTTTCTTCCGTGCAAGTGTGAAAAGACATCCTTAATCAACAGCTTGTAATCTGAAATGAAAGACGTTTACGCCCAAGGAATCCAGGGTTGCCGGAAAAGAGAAACGGAGCTGATTTGGTACTGAAAATGTTTGGTTGGATGGAAAAGCATTGTATCATATATCGGGTGGCCCTATTGGCAACACACTTCCTCCATAGGCAATAATGTCTATTATCCGTGAGTGCGACGAGAAAATATTGAGTGTAACAGTAATATATACAACGTGGTGTAACATATGGACGAGATTTAACAAAATGGAGGGATTCTGAGAGTCAGTGAATTATTATCATATCATCTTGTGAATTAGGTAGAAGTTGCTACAAGACCCATTAAGGGGATGTGAGCAACCATCTCAAGCGTCATTTCATTTCACGTAAACCTCTCCACCGGTGAAACTACCACGTCTCTCCGAGTTCTCTGTGTCCTCTCACATAATGGGGTTAGGTTCACTCTTTTTGCTATTTCTTGCTCTTCTGTCTTCAAACGTTTAAAGTATTACTAACTAAAACTCCGTGCTATGCACGAGAAGGTAGGTAGTTATTAGTGAAATGGGGGAAAGGGAGATCATGGGGGTGGGGGAGTTTATGCGGTTGGATGTTATTTTGTGATCAATCAAATTTAACACATATTTAACTCTGTTTTAAAATTGTAAGAATTTAAGAAAATAGAGTTAGAGATTTGGAAGACATAGAAGCTACTAACCAAATCTAAATACGCAAACTTATGAAAAGAGAGATTGCGGAAGCACGAAACACAAGCACGCAAAAGTATATATAGCTAGACTGAGCCAAGACTGGACTGGAACTAGGACCAGACAAGAATTGGATTGTACACGACGTTTGCATAACAACTTAAATTGAAGGTTTACACCTTCGGACATATATTTGGATTGAGATTGGGAGATTGAAGACTGTACATATCTTCCACGTTCTGACCTGAATTGAGGGTTTCTACCCTCAGACATAAACCTAGACTTGAAAAAAAAATTGACAGATTAAAGGCCAAAAAGTTACACTAGCCCTATTGTAGAGTTAAAAGGATATCGCGTGATCCGAAAGTCACGGCAAAACTCAGACTTTTTTTATTTTATTTTTTATCATTGTACTTTTTTCCCCTTTCAAAGATTCTTTTGAAGACTTAAGGGCACGAAGTAGAATTCTAGGACTCGGACTTAGGCAACACAAAGATAGACACTAATCATGCATGACTGTCGGGATAGAAGAATCACATGGAGCCCCTAGACCAAAAGCATGTTGACGAAACTGATAATGCAATGGACTTGGCAAACAAAAACAGTCACTATCTTGACTGTCACGAGAGGGGAGCCACAGGAAGCCCCAAGACCAAATATATGCAGACGATGCTGGGCAAACAATGACAGACATTATTACGATCGTCGTGAGAGGAGACTGATATGAAGCCCCTAGGTAAACACAAGAAGGACACTGAGATAGACACTATTCTGACTATCGGGAGAAGGGACTTTTAGGAAGCTCCTTGACGAAATGCATATGGACAAGACTAACCTTCCAATAGACTGGACACAGAAAAGACAAACATACACTATCAGGACTGTCAAGAAAGGAGAATCACATGGAGCCTTTAGACAAAGACATGCAGAAGATGCAAATCATGCAATAAGCTGGGTGAACAAAAGACATACACTATCACAACTGTCGAGAGAGGATAAACACAGGGAGCTCCTAGACAAAAACACATGTAAACAATGTTGACTATGCAATGAACTGGGTGAACGAAAGACACACTATCATGATTCTTGTGAGAGGGGAATCGAAGAGAGCCCCAAGATAAAATAAAAAGGACACAGCCATTATCCTAATTGTGCATATGTGCGCATGTACACAAGCATAAAGTCACACACTCGACCAACCAGCAAACCACATAAAATCTTGCAAAAATTATGCCCTAAAGCATATAAGTCGGCTCACTAAACAAGACATTTCTCCTCAACATAGCTGATTTGACAACTAAATTATTTACAAACGTTTAATACAGGCCTATTGTATCACTAGGTGAGCTCAACAAATATGCCAAGACTTTCACAATTAAGGGTTTTCACTTAGCATCGAGATCAAATCTATGGGAAAGGCTCAACTTCCAGGCGTAGAAGCTACTAACTAAATCCACTCCCTTCTTAGCTAAATTCACTCCCTTTTTAGCTAAAATTGTGAGAATTCAAGAAAATAAGATTAGAGGTTTGAAAGGTATAGAAGCTACCAACCAAATCCATATATATATATATATATATATATATAGGAAGCTGATCCATTGAGAGCGCAGGCAAAATGAGTTAAGTTGTTAGCGCGATCTGGCCGTTCACGCGCGATCTATGGACGGTTCAGATCTTTTTTTTACGTTTTTTTAAAGTACGTCCGCTACATTATGTAGCGTACTATTTTTTGACAAATATACCCTTCAGCTCTCGTCCGCTACATTATGTAGCGGAAGAGTAGGCAGTGCTTTTTTCCCCTTTCTCTCTCATTTCTCACATTATTTGTCTGGCATGTTTCTATTTTTCTCTCTCTCTTCCCTCATCAATGCTCATGCCTCTTTCTCTTTCTCATGAATATTCTCTCCTTTCTCTTTCTCTCACCACTTTTTATTTTCTCTCTCATCCTCCCCCCCCCCTCTCTCTCTCTTTCATGTTTATCCTGCTTCACTTCACACACAGAGTAGAGAGAAAGAGTGTGTCCGGCCACCTGCAGCTCCGTCGGACATAACCCGTTCAAGTCCATCAGCAACAAGCCGTACTATATTTGTTGCCAATCTTGTATTTCTTCCCGTACTTATTTTTGTTTTGGGCAATGGGTTGTTGATTTTTCGTGAGTTGGGTTTGGGGCTCTTTACTTGGCTCTTTTTTGGTCAAGTGATGATAAGCACTGAAGAATCTTTTTTGCATCACAACAACCCTTTGAAGTGCTGAACCTGTAAAAGCCTCCGTAGGAATTAAAGAAGGAAGCTGCATCACCAAAAATTCCTTACAAGAAAACCAGAAACTCATATGAACCCACAACCACAACAAAAATTAAACTCAAATGAACCCACAACCACCACCATTTGGCCACCGCCACTGAACCTCTGCCTCCCCGAACCACCACCATTCAAACCTCCACCATCCCAAATCTCTATGCAAGATAAATAACTAATCTAAACAGAGAGAGGTAGAGAGCATATGAAGAATTAAGTCTCAAAATTCTCAAATTTTCAATTGGGTCTCAGTTTTACCACCCAAAATGGGGTTGCCACAGCAGGTGGATTGCTCCCTTCCTATGTCGTCGCCGGAAGCAGAGCTGTTCTAGGTGGACGAGATGGTGTCCATCCCGCGATCGCTGTTCTAGGTGGACAAGATGGTGTTAGGCTTGGTCCTGGTGCTATTAGCTGAGCTCTACTGCTCTCTCCTACCCCGCCGGCGACAGCTCCGAAGCATGACTTCCAATACCACCGCTGCTGCCGCCAACGCTGATTCGCCTGATCAACCGCGAGGTCCAACAGCCGTTGTTGCTCCTCCTAACGGCAGCTTCTTCGCACAAGGGGTTCTTCGCGCGCCAAGAGGCTTCCTCTTCCCTTCGGTTTCTGGCATGGACGAGAGAGAGAGAGAGTCAGAGAGTTAATTAGAGAAAGGAGAGAAAGAGAAAAAAATGATGAGAGAGAAAGGAAAAATGTCAGAACATTAAATGAGGAAAAGGAGAGAGAAAGAGGAAAAAGTCAGAAGATTAGTCCGCTACATAATGTAGCGGATGGAAGCTAGAGGGTATTTTTGTCAAAAAATCGTCCGCTACATAATATAGCGGAAGGACTTAAAAAAGACGTGAAAAAAAAGATCTGGACCGTCCACAGATCGCGCGTGGACGGCCAGATCACGCTAGCAACTTAACCCATTTTGCCCGCTCTCTTAATGGATAAGCTCTCATATATATATATATATATATGGGAAAAGCGAATATAAGGCTAGCCTCACGCAACTTGCGTGAGGCTAGCGACTGAAACGACGTAGTTTTGGTAAAAATATACACATACGTAGTATTATTTTTTTCCCCTTTTCCCTTTCCCTATTTCCTTTTTTTCTTTTGATCTCAGTCCCTTCACCCCTGTTTTCCTTTCCTCAGCGTCTCTCTGTCGGTCCCTAGTAACCCACCGCCCCAACCTTCCCATGCCTGCCACCATCACACACACCGTCAACCATCACCGCCCCTTACCTTCTTGCGCCGGACACCGTCACCCATCACCGCCCCTACCTTCTAGCACCGGCCACCGTCACCCATCACCGCCCCTACCTTCCCGCGTTGGCCACCATCTAACCAATTTATTTCCCTCGTTTTCTCTCTCCCTTCTTCCCGTTTCTCTTCTCTCTGCCACAGGCCCTAGCAAGCCAACGCCACCAACACGCACCGCCATCTCTGCCGTAGACCACCAATTTTTCCTTCGCCGGCCACCGCTAACGGCCATGCCTGCTGCAGCGCCTTTGAGCTTTACGCCCATCACACACTAATGCCATCCCTCTCGCAACTAATTAATGGTGCCACGGGTGGGAGATGGCTTCGATCGGTGGTGCTCGCATGGTGATGGCAGGGATGACGGATAGTGGGTCTACTGTCGGTGCCGTGGTGCGTTGGGGCGGTGGCTTGTGACAGTGTTTGTTTGTGGTGTTGGTGGTAACTATCGTGGCAGGAGGATGATTGTCGGTGGGCATGATGGCGGCCGATGCTGGAAGGTAGGGCGGTGATTGGTGACGGTAGCCGGCGCAAGAAGGTTGGGCAGTGGGTCGCTTGTACTGTCGCGGCAGGAGGATGGGTGTCAGTGCCGTGATAGTGGCCGGTGCAGGAAGATTGGGCAGTGATTGGGGAAGATTGGGCGGTGGTTGGGGAAGGTTAGGCGGTGGTCGTTAGGGGCTGCGACAGAGAGACGGGGAGGAGAAAAAAGGGGGAGAGAGAGAGAGAGAGAAGGAAAAAAATGACTATTTGACCTTTGACCTCAAAAAGAAAAAAGGAAAAAGAAAAGAAAAAGATTACATATATTTTCACCAAAACTACGTCGTTTCAGTCGCTAGCCTCATGCAAGTTGCGTGAGGATAGCCTTATATTCGCTTTCCCCATATATATATAGGGCCTGACAGAGAGACGCAGAGGAAAGGAAAACAGGGGGGAAGGGACTGAGATCAAAAGAAAAAAAGGAAATAGGGAAAGGGAAACAAAAATACTATGTATATTTTTACCAAAACTACGTCGTTTCAGTCGCTAGCCTCACGCAAGTTGCGTGAGGCTAGCCTTATATTCGCTTTTCCCATATATATATGGGAGCTGATCCGTTGAGAGCGCGGGCAAAATAAGAGATCTTGCAAACGCGATCTGGCCGTCCATCCTGAAAGATGGACGGTCCAGATCGCGCCTTGTTCGAATACTGTCAGTCGTCCGCTATACTGTATGGCGGACGAGATTTTTTACCTTTTTGCCCTTCCGTCCCGTCCGCTACACTGTATCGCGGACGGCATTCAAGCCTTGATGGGAGACAGCAAAAAGACGTCCGCTATACAGTGTAGCGGACGTCCCGTCAGTCCTTTTTTTAAGTCCGTCCGCTACATAATGTAGCGGACGTCTGCTATACAGTGTAGCGGACATCCCGTCAGTCTTTTTTTTAAGTTCGTCCTCGTCCGCTACATAATGTAGCGGACAGTTTAATGTAGCGGACACTGTATAGCGGACGTCCACTATACAGTGTAGCGGACATCCCGTCAGTCCTTTTTTTAAGTTCGTCCTCGTCCGCTACATAATGTAGCGGACAGTTTATTGACAGGAATTTTTGTTCTGTTGTTTGCTTTCCTTTTGGTGTTGTTTGCTTTCCTTGTTCTTATCATTGCAATTCAGAAGGAACTCCAGTCCCACTTCGGCCCAAACTCCGTGACTTCACTGTGGTTCCTTCTTTCTCACTATGTCGCTCCAAACAAGGAAAGATCGTCCAACAATTAATCGAAGAATCCATTTCTAGCTCGAGAGATTCAGAATATAAAAGTCACATACCATCAATCTTTAGAACTGGAACCGAAAGAAACAATTGAAAGCATAACAAGAACCCAACATATTTTGATCTAAAATACAAACAACTATATTTGATAAATTCTGCGTTTGATAAATACAAACAACTATATTTCCACAATTCCAAAACTATTCCAGGGTTCTTCGTTGACGTTGCAATTTTTGGCTAAAGCTTCGTTGACGTTGCAATTTTTGGGTAGGAGCTTCGGCCTGTCAAGGATGTTCGGCCTAAACAATGAGTTTGGCTAGGAGCTTCGTTGACGTTGCAATTTTTGGGCCTTCAGATCTGGGCCTGAGGCCGGAGAATTACCTGGTGCCGGTGGATTCAGCCAAGAAGTTCTGCTTCTCATTTGCGCCGACGTCGGCATCGTTGTCGATCATTGGTAACTAACTTCCAGTAGCTCGGCGGCGTCAAGTTCCTTGGCCTGATTCTCCGGCCGGGTGCTTCAACAGAGACTCCGTCTCCTTCTCATCACACTGCCAAGCACGGCCAATCGGGGGTGATGACGACATACCAGATCTGTCACACAGATCTGGGAGTCGACGGGTTAGAGGGTGCGGGCGGCGACGGGATGGGGGGAAAGGGAGGGAGGCAGGGTAGGGGAAGGAAGGGCAAGGGACGACGGGGTGAGGTGGAGGGAAGAGGAAGGCGGCGGGGCAAGGGAAGAGAGGGCGGGGACGACGGGGTGGGGTAGAGGGAAGGGGAAGGCGGCGGGGTAGGGGACGACAGCGGGGGGTGGGGGAGCAGCGGGCGTGGTGGTGGTCGTTGGAGGCACCGACGTGGTGGTGGAACGGTGGACCGTGGGAGCAGCGACGTGGTGGTGGAACGGTGGGGGCGACAGCGTGGTTGTCGGAGAAGAAGAGAGAACTTCGTGGTTGCCGGAGAAGAAAAGAGAACCTCATCTGTACCTGATGGTTCCAGAGAGAGATTTTTAGGCTCTGAATAAAGATTTTCACAGGGATCTTGAAAGCAACAGGGAAAGACAAGATAGAAAGAAAAGGAAAAAGGCAGAGAGAGAGAGGGGGGCGGATACGGAATCATAGTGGTCCACTACATAATGTAGCGGACAACTGAACAGATTTTTCTTGAATGCCATCCGCGATTTAGTGTAGCGGACGGGACGAAAGGGCAAAAAGGTAAAAAATCTCGTCTGCCATACAGTATGGCGGACGACTGATAGTATTCGAAAAAGGCGCGATCTGGGCCGTCCAGATCTCAGGATGGACGGCCAGATCGCGTTTGCAAGATCTTCTATTTTGCCACGCTCTCAACGGATTAGCTCCCATATATATATATATATATATATATATATATATATATATATATATATATACAACAGCCGCTGCTGTTCCTCCTAACGGCAACATCTTCACACGAGGGGTTCTTCGCGCGCCAAGAGGCTTCCTCTTCCCTTCGGTTTCTGGCATGGACGAGAGAGAAAGAGTCAGAAAGTTAATTAGAAAAAGGAAAGAGAAAGAGAAAAAATGATGAGAGAGAGAAGAGAGAAAGGAAACAATGTCAGAATATTAAATAAGGAAAAAGAGAGAGAAAGAGAAAAAAGTCAAAAGAATAGTCCGCTACATAATGTAGCGGATGGACTGTCCTTTTAAGCTGGAGGGTATTTTTGTCAAAAAAATTGTCCGCTACATAATGTAGCGAACGTACTTTAAAAAAACGTAAAAAAAAGATCTGAACCGTCCACAGATCGCGCGTGAACGGTCAGATCGCGCTAGCAACTTAACCCATTTTGCCCGCGCTCTCAATGGATCAGCTCCCATATATATATATATATATATATATATATATATATATATATATATATATATATATATATAAACATAATTTAGCTAAAAAGGGAGTGGGTTTAGCAAGGGCGTCTTAATAAATGTATTTGGATATAGTTGGCATCTTCTATGCCTTCCAGACCTCTAATCCATTTTCTTGAATTCTTATAATTTTAAAATGAAGCCAAATATGTGTTAAATTTTGATTAGTCACAAAATAACCTAACCATCCAACCCTATTATCTCCCTTTTCCCATTTCATCATTAACTACCTTCGAACCCGTGCGTAGCTCGGGAATTTAGCTAGTTATTTATTATGCATGTTCAATAGATACAACCCCCAAATTTAGGGCAGCATCAACTCATTTTTTAGTGCTATGAATCCAACTGCTTAAAATTTTTATGCCATGTTTTCGAACTTCTTTTTCTAACAATGTCACAACCTTATTGAAAAACAAAAACAAAAACAAAAAAAGTCTTAACGGGAGAGAAACTACTGCCATCGGATATCATCTCGGTCAATTGACTGGGGTTGCTAAGAAACACGACACACTAAAAGGATATCGACTCCAAAGTCCGAAGACCTGACAATTTATAGGGTTCCTTCCAAAGGGAGAGCATTCGAAACTTTCAGTTTAATCAAAGACATCCTTTTATTTTCATCTTTTTCAGTTCGCCAAGTGTTTTCAGATCTAGTTACTGTGTGAACATAAAACAAACTTTTACGTGTTTAAACTTTAACCTAGGAACAAACTTTGCTGTGCCCATCCTGGCAAGTCAACCAATTATGCCACTCCTCAATGTAAGACGTGCCTTTCTTCTGTAAATGTCTTGCCGAGAGAAGTAGAGAAGTATGCAACAAGTAAAGACGAAAAGGACAACAATAGCCATACCCTAATCAATATGCTAGTTGAAACTCATTCAATTTCTAACCGCATATTGTACTATATCCAAGTCAGAGCTTGATAGGTAGAGAGTCTGATAGTTGAATTGACTTTAATTTGGGTTCTGTTTTGATTTTATCTCAATCACGTGCGTTACACAAATAGGAGGTCTTTTCTATCTAGAGACGACTTAATAGTAAATGAAGAAGGAAAAGTGTACGGGTGGGTTCTCCTTAGCATTTTAAGTAAACCGACCAGTAAGGGTATTTTGATGTTTCTCTTATCTTATCTTTTTGGTTGCGTGCCACACTCCTTGTACAACTTTTCTGTAACCAGAAGTCCTCAGACCTCTATATAAACTGGTAGTCCTAGAAGATGTAAGAGAGGCTAGGATCTTTCTGAGACGATAATCTTGTGAGAGAAAGTGACAGACTACGTACAAATCCCTTCACCCCATACACTTAAACACCAACATACTCTGTGTACATCGTTCTTTTTTGCATTGCATCGTGGATAATCCGAACTTGGTAGCCAGCCAGTTCAAGGCAGAAGCTATAATTCTCTACCTTTGTCTGTCCCTTTTTTTGGGATTAAATAGATTAGATCCTCTCCCCGCAATCAAATTTTGGCCCGTGAAAGAATAAAAACAGTTTTCCAAACATTCAATTTATTACCAAAGAATACAATTTATTACCAAAGACTAAGATTTAGGTTACTTCTCCTAAGGTCAGAACTACGTGATTTTGAGTTCAAACAAAAAATTAGGTTTAATTTAGGATTTATTACTGCTTTATTTGTGTTTGAGTAACAATCATCCGCGTTCAAATAACAACAAATAGAGACTTATTTAGGGTATGATGAGGTGCCTAACACCTTCTTGTCATATTGCTTAGTCTCCGAATTCAAATCTAGGGTCACACATATCAGATGGGGTTAATTGGTGATGTAGAGTCAATTTCAGGGTTTTCTTGTTTGCTTTGTTAATTATTTTAAGTAAATAGCAAAATAAGATGGCGACTAAAAAAATCAGTCTTTTTTGGATGCGCATCGTCACACTGTCTAGAGTGAAATGAATAAACAAACCATAAAGGAGGGATACAAGGTTTTTGAAAATCATTTGGGAATTTAACTAATCGTAAACATGTGTCTCAATCAATCAATGATCAAGCTCAAACCAGTATAGAGCAATAACTAACAAGATTGAGTTAGGGATACTTAAGAAGGAGATTTAAATGGTTCAGATTGAACTATCCTCAAGCCGACAGCTACATCTTTAAGGAAGTCCCTTGTAAGAGTACTAGAATCTACTAGCAACAATCTTTTACTATGTCAAGATCAAAATCCTTAAATTTACTTGGTGATATTCCCACACGGAGCACAACCCTTGAATCCAGAAAGCTCACCCAAGACTTGGCAATACAAGCTGTAGATGCGCATTTTTAACCTTTATTTTATATTTTATTGGGCTTTTTATAATTATTTGATCTAGGCTTAATAAAAATATACTTAATTTAATCAGTTAAGCCCAATCTAGTTAGTTTATTTTAAGTGGTCTAGTCCTGTTGGTTAGTCTACTTAATTTGGGCCTAACCTAGGTCACAGTCTAGATAGGATAGGAGGTCTAGTACGTAGTTTGGATTAGAATTAATTGCTTGACCCGAAATATCACATGCTCTTTCCCTCTAGAATTGGTTTAAACATAAATTAGGTGAGGAAAGAGAACCATAATTTTGTACTTAACCGGCCGCTTCTCAAACGAGTTCACGGGGTTCCCCCCTATGAAGCAGCCGGTTCCCTATGTGAACAGGCAGGTCAAGTCGATTTTGAGTTTTTAACCTATTTCAGTCTTATAATTTAGAGGTGATAAGCACAACCAAATGGTCTCCTTCTAAATTTCTATCGCCTCTGATCTCTATGAAAAGGCCCTCTAGCTATTCTAGAAAAGGACAGTTAGTTAGAGAGAGAAATACCCCAGAAAGGCCATGAGAGCTAGATTAGAGAGATAAAAATTCTATTCATGCATTTTCATCTTCATCATATCATGGAGGATCCAGAGTTGACGGTCAAGCAATCCAAGTGATCGAAACCAAGAGGTAATAAGTTTCTACCCTTATCGTTTCTTTTTCACAGATTAGTTTAGAAGAGTCATGGATTAAATCCCTTTCCCCCGAATTTTTTTTGGCCAGTAGTAAAAATACAAAAAAAATAGTTTCTAAACTTGCCATTAGAAGAAACTAGTTAAGATTAGAATTATGTTAGGACTGGAATTTTTTAGGATTAGACTTCTTTTTTTATTAAAATTTATATGTAACTAGAAAAGTTAGTCAATAAGAGTTATAAAAGCAGTCAATTAGAAGAATTTGAATTGATTAGGTCTCTAAGAAACACATACCAATATTTAGCTTACTCGTTTAGGGTCAGTCGAACTACAACGTTTTGATCTCGACTTATTCGGTTGGGTATGTATACCATTCGACCCCTGTTGCCGAATTCAAACCAGATTAGGTTTAACTTAGTTTTGTTCTTTCACTATTTGTTTTGTTAAACTCATAAAATCACAGTAGAACAAGTTAGAGACCGTTAGAGTATGAGGTGGGCCTAACACCTTTCCGTCATATCAGTTAGTCCTCGAATTCAAATCTCCAGTTGCGTAAGTTAGAAGCTTTAATTGCACAATCGAGAGTCGAACCTTAGGTTTTTTTGTCTTCCTTTGTTAATTAATTGATGGATTTCAAAGATAAGATAGTGACTTGAGATAGACCCTCGGTCTTTCAAGCCTTGACCACAATCCTTTACGAAGACCAATAGTGTACAAATAAATGCTCTTGAAAATAAATTGGTACAAATGAAGCTCTAGTACAATAGAGAGATGAAATTGTGTACAAACAAACTCTCTTAAAAGGAAACGAGTACAAATAAAGCTTTAGTACAATAGAAATATGAGAAAATTGATGAAATAAAGATGCTCAGTCTCAATCAAGGAATTTCTCACAAAGATGTACTTTTTGATGATGTAAAATCATGATGATGAAGAGAGAAAAGTTTAATCCTTGAATCTTGATGTTTCTCTAATGAATGGAAGCTTGGAATATGGTTTTAATAGTGTATAGTAAAGCTCTAATTATTTTTATAAGGTGGATATAAACTATAGTCCTTTTAGGAATATTTGGCATGAGTTTAAGCAACAAAAACAAAAAAAAAAGCTGTTATTGTTGAATTTGGAAGCTTAACATTGACTATATTTTTAATGAAGTCGACTGCATTGGTTTCAAGAAAATCACCTTTTTTTTTATAGTGAGCATAACTTTCTTTAGAAAAATTGGATTGATGTGCCATTTTTTTGTGTTGAAAAGATAATTATAACTTTTTTCAAACCATGAAAAGATTTGCTCTGGAAAATATTTTGACTTAGCTTCAAAGTTCACAAATTGTCAAGAAACACACTTGTTTGAAAAGTTATGAACTCACATGCAATGTACAAAGGCTCCTAATATCAAACACTAGTTACGTACGTAATAGGAAAGATCAATCACAACTAAAAGTAATTGAGCCTATGCGTTTCAATCACAACTGAAAGTAATTTAACTTACGTGTTCTTTGTTACTCTTTGATATTAGACTTGGTGAAGTTTTCATAGCATCTCCACTACAGCTCTAACCTCATTTCATTTCACATATCCAATTTCTCAAATACTCGTTGTGGGTGTGTATGCATATACCTACTAAGAATCCACTCAAGATACACATTAAAACATAATTACTATGTTGTTATAATCACAACAAAATGTAGATCCCTAAATACAACGTGTGGGGGGTAAGTGTTTACACAGATCTACGAAGAATTTTAAAACTTTACAAATAAGATAATCATAATTAAGAGAATTGTAACGTCCCGAAAATCCAGAGCTTTGCAGCCCTGAACTCTCGGAGTGTTAACCTACCACTTCAGTCAAACCTATCAAATCATGTTTATTAACACATAATTCGGAGCACCTAATCTGACATCAACTCAAATTCTTCAAATACCAGAGTAGAGAACTGTTTACACCTAAACCTTTAAAACATAGGTTCTTTACAAACTTGAGTCCTTATAGAACGAGTTGACATTACTGACCCACGCAGGAGTCCCACTACACAATAGTGATGGGCTCACCGGAATCTCACACAAACGTTAAACCCCATTCCCGAGCATGCTACAACTGATCATCACCTGCAAAAGGGAGTCAGACGAAAAGTGAACTTTTGATAGCTCTGTTAAGGTTGTACAAGGACAACCGAAAGAATTACAAACCGATTCAAAAGAATCCAACAGACGATGATTTCCAAAAAATATTTCAAACGATCTAAATAGCACGATCATTTCCAAAATGATCAAAATTCATCAGAAATAGATACCAAAATAAACATTAATAATCACGACAGATTCCATAACGATAGTTAAAAGATCATTTTCAAAGCCATCATTCCAAAATACAATGATGGTTTCCAAAGGATTTCAAAACGAGCTCAAAGGCAATCTGGGACAGCTTCCAAACAAGCACAAACCGTTTGAGACAATCCTTTCCAGAAATTTTCGTAACAATCACTGTAAGATACAATATAAATAAATTCAGAGATGTATCCTGGGCAGAATGCGATGTCATTCAGGCAAAGCCAGTATGCGATGCCACTCAGGAAAAGCCAGTATGCGATGCCACTCAGGCAAAGCCAGTATGCTGTACACATGCATGATGTACGAGAATAACTAGTCCTACTGGGTAGTAGCTTGCGTTCCATGCAATATTCAAACCAGCCTTATAACGCCTCCTCACAGTACGGTTTCCCAAGTCAACACAAAATCAACAATATCAATGAGCATTAACATAAACTCAAATCACTGAAATCAATTCGGGTTTCAATAACAATAAACATACTGATATAAGTCAGCACTCGAAATTTCACTACAAACAAACAATCAGAACGATTACAAACGATTATTGAATTTAGGCACAACAATTAAGAATAAAGAATGCAAACAATTATGAAATATGCCTAGCATGCAATAACAGGCGAGCATCGATAAGATTTCCAAATAATCGATTTATGTTTAATATTGGGGTTTCTTAGGCAAAAACATGCTGATATCAATTCATAATTCAGTGTTCGACATTAGTTATAAGTAAATCAAAGGAATACTTACAAGTACAAGTTAATGAAAAAAGGGTTCGGACAAAAGTCCTTACCCAGGGTTCAGATAACCCTTACCTAGATCCGCAGCTAAATTATTCTAACCGGAAGGTCTTCAGCTTTAACCTAAACGGAACAATCCAACGATCAGAACATAGCCTACAATGCAATGTTATAACTTAATACGGACTCACGCATACTCTCAAAATGAAACCCCTCACCGTGAATGTAAAATTACCAAAATGTCCCTTATGTGTGTAAAATTACCAAAACACCCCTCTCAGACTTAGATCACCAGAAACATCCTTCCCGTGAGTAGAGTCACTAAAATTACCTTCATGTATATAAATTTACCCAAAAACAACCTTTATAGATGAAATTACCAAAATACCCCTTCAGGGAGACAAATTACCAAAATACTCCCTCTCATACTTGCATCACAAAAACAACCTTTCCGTGAGTGAAATCACTCAAACAATCTTAATGTATGTGAATTTTCCTCAAAATACCTTGTATAGGTAAAATTACTAAAATACCCTCATCGGGGTGACAAATTACCAAAATACCCCCCAAGGGTTTCTGGCTTCGGTAAAATCTCAAAACAATATTTTAAGTATCCTAAAGTTATTTTTGGACTAAAAACTATTTTACAAAGTTTTCGCCCGAAAATTCCGAACCAGTGTCCGGACCGAGCGCTAAGAAGCCGGTTTGGCTAAAAAAAGCTATTGACTTTGGAATGGCACAAAATTTTATGTAATGAAACATATCATTAAATTAAAATAACTTAATTTGCTGTGTCAAATAATTCAAGAATTTTCTTTAATCGGTACTCTAATTTAACATCTTTCGCGTATACCGAAAATTCCCAAAAAGTTTTAAAGCGTACGTCTCGTAAAAATATTTGGATTACTGTTTCGCTCTTTGTCGAATTTTGATCCTAGCTATTTATAAAAAATTGGATTAAAAACTGCCTAAATTAAATTTTCTATATTTAACGACAATTACAAGTACTATTTAGATCGGAACACACACTAACTCACCTTAATTATACACATTGTCTTCTACCTCACATCACTGCTGAAACCCACACCCCTATGCACCCACACATCCACTGTCGGACACTTGAACACACACCACAACTCTTAAATACACTCACAATTATGCACGCCCAATCCACACCCGAACACATCCATATACTGTTATCCACCCACACCCACTTTCACACACTCAAATGCACATACACCTCCCTCAACCACCATGAAAACTCACAATTTCCACTTATTATCTTCGTAACACAAACAAACCAACAGCTTATTCACATGATCACCCGTATACACACACCTACACCCACGGTAGCCATGAACACCCAGTAGAACACATTTATATAGACACACGATGCTCACACCGAATTGCATGAACACACCCAAAATTACACGCAGTATAAAGGGTAGAAGGATTACCCTTCAAAAATCCGAAAAAAAAATCCTCAATCGCCCCCCTTTTTTCGGATTTCTGCTCTGCCGAAGCTTGCTTTTCTCTCTCTGTTTCCTCTTCTCACATACTCTTTTTCTCTTACTGTTCTCTTTGCTGGTTACTGTTCACTCTTCTTCACCCCCCCCCCCCCCCCCCCCTCCGGCCCCAAATTTCCTTTATCTTCTCTTTTCTTTAAATTTAGCTTCCCGTAAAATCAGATTAGTCTTTGTAAAACAAGTAGGAGGTATCGTTTTCTTAGAACAAATTTCTCCACAATTTGACACCTCGTACATATTTTAAAAAATTACAATTTTGGTTGTTCATAAAATATTAAGTGGTGATCTAACTTTTATTCACTGAAACTTAATGATATGGAGTTTTGTGTAAATATATTATAAACCTCAGGGAGTGGAGTGTAATAAAAAAAGATGGTAGGAGCCGTATGTAGTTTAGGGCAACCCTCAGGGGTGCCGTGTGTAATTTACCCTTAAATGTCACTACAACATATATTGTCACTTATTTTATCATTTTCTGTCACAAAAAAAATGATTTATATTTATGCCCCCAAAATTTTTCAAAATTACAAAATGATCCCAAAATTTTTTAAAATTACATTTTTGTCCCAAAATTCTTTTAAGCTTCCATACATTACTAATATCGGAGTATTGCTCAAAATTATTGCCCGTTTATCTTTTAGGTCACAGATGGTTGTTTTAAATGGCTCCGAAAGTTCAGGATATAAGATTCTCCCCACCTTATAAAAATTTCGTACTCGAAATTTGATCTCGGATTTCCTATGACTTACAACGTCTAGGCATTACGCTTCCGCTGCATAACTTTGATAACTATCTCATAGTAGCTAAGCTACCTCTGACTTTCGCACCCAGATTATTGTCCCACAAATACCCGAACGCAATTATTTAAGTTTTACATCGTAATGCTAAACTCAAACCTGTCAAGTTATCACTTGCACTTCCAAAACTAATTCCTCATAATTGATTACGTATTTCTTTCTTATTTGTTATTTCTATTCTTTGGACTCTGTTGTGTTTGACATAAGAATGTATTTTGCCTTACCCTACTTTGAGCCTTAAGCGTTCGCTAAAAATTCTTATAGATACTCATTATTCATTACTTATCGAGCATCAATTTATTCGTTGAATTAGCAATTATTTTATTCGATATATTGACATGAGATTCTGCATCGGTGTGTTTTGGCAGGAGTTAGTGTGTATTGGAGGAATTGATGTACATTGGTGTGGCCTTGTACCTTGATGGCTAGCCAGTGTACATATGCATATGTAGTTTGTGATAGTGAGCACTGCCTGTGTGGCTTTGCTTATCTGTCAGTTACCATGTGCTCATGTCTATACAAAATTGAATCTGTTGCACTGTTTTCAAAAGTGATTTCTATATCTGATTGAAGGGATTGAGTTGAAACTCTTTCCTATTTTGTTATCAAACTAGTTATTATCATTTTGTAACTCTTGAAAAACCATAATCGAATTGCATCTGTGAATTGTTTCGTAATTTCTTCGTTTGAGCGACCTTACCGAACTCTCAAAAACTCACCCTCGTTTGACTTCCCTTCTGCAGCTAATCATCATCAATAGGATATTTGGGGGGTGATTAGAGCCTGGATTTAAAGTGGACGTAGATATCATTATTATGTTTGCTTAAGCCCTGGGAGGGAATCATTGTGTCAACTTACTTAAACGAATACATTAACTTTAGTCCTTTCATCAGAGAAAAAATTAATTGAAAGTTTGAGTTATTGTAGAAGCTCTAATATACATTGCGGCTATTTTATCAAATTGAGGTATTGAATGATTAAGTATCGCTCAGATGATTGTTTTAACTTTCTGAAAGTTTGGGTGTTAATGCCCCAGATTTTCGAGTCCTCTACGATTTTCATTTTGCCTGTCAACCCTTTCAAATCGATTTGGGGGCTCCGGTAACGGTCAAAATCCTTTTCATCTTGTATGTCAACCCTTTCAAATTGATTTGAGGGCTCCGACTACTTGCAAGATTCCTTTACACGTCTAGATGACCCTTCTAAATCGATTTGGGGGCTAAGTTTTGCCTCTCGACCATTCAATTCAATTTGGTGGCTCCAGCAACAGGCATAATTTATCTTCAACATTGTTTGACGACCAACCATTGTTACTATTGGCTCTAGCTTCGAACAATATCTTTGTCCTTTCCGAACTACGTTGGTTTGACTCCTCTTGAGAGGATACGTAGGAAGCTCTATGAAGGTCCGACCTCATATCTGTGAGTCTTTGAGTATGTCTTTGAGTTATGTGGTCTTTTTTCCGTGTTTTCACTACAAAAATGCGTTGTCCTTCTTTTTTGGTGATGTTCGCCTGCCAGCGCGCTCCATTCCCGAGGGGCTCTGTAGACACCCCATTTTTGTAGGCATTCTTAATGAATTAGATAATGGACTTCATTATTAATTAAAATGCACTATTGAGTATGGGCTTAGTGGTGTAGTTTAATTATTTAATCCAGACCAGTTTTATTTTATTAATTTGGTCCAGTTTAATTGTCCAGTCCAGTCCAGTTTTGTTTTGTTTAATTTTCCATTCTAGTCCATTGCATATTCAGTCCAGTCTAGTCCACTGCATTGGTCCAGTTCATTTAGGTCAAGTCCAATCCATAATCTAGATTATTCTCATTAATGAAGTTTGTCTAGATGATTTGGAAAAAAAAAATCATGATTTATTCTTGATATAAAGATCAAATAAACCTATTTGTTGGTTAAGATGTGACTAATCCCGAATCTGATACATCCCATTTGTAATTTTAGAGATAATTATCGAAATTAGGGTTAGATAATACCCCAAAATTTAGGAAAAATAATTTTAATAAATGGGGTGAATCGGCCAATTTTTGACTAACCAGCCGGTTAGTTGACTTTTATCAATCTGTGATTTTATTACTTATTCTAACTTATCTCCAACTATGTAGATTGACAATCTTATCAGATTATGCGACTTTGAGCACTATAAAAAGGGGTCTTGGCCTCCATTTTAAAGGTCAATCTCAATGGTCAATATCTTAGCTTATTCTCTTTAGAATTTGCGTGCCATTTCCTTTGTGAAGTGACATTCAGCCTCTCTCGAGAACCTTAGTATAACATCTTGAAAATCTGGAGCTCCATCGCCTCGAACTTCCGAAGTGTTAACCTGCCACATCATATCAAACCTGTAACACCCTGAAATTTCTGGAGCGTTAGCCAATCAATCGATCGATTCTCAATCATCCAATCATCTCAATTCCACTAAGAAAACCCCAATAATATTCATATCAGAGCTCTATAATAACTCAAATTCTCGGCTAATCATCCTTAAACACAAAGAAGAACTTAAAGTACTTAATTTATTAAGTTACACACTAATTCCCTCGCAGGGGCTTAAATAAACAAATAATAAAAATGTTAAACGAACTCCAAGATCAGGCTCAAACAAATTCCGAAATTCTACTGACGATTATTATACCTGCAGAAGGGAATATAAAAGGGGTGAGCTTTTGAGAGCTCAATAAGGTGGCTCAAAATCCAGAACAAGAATACAAACAATTTAGAGAATTTATTTCAATGGCAATAGGGGAAGAGATTTAACTTAATCACTCAAATCAGAAATCAATAGAAACAATTTCGATTACACTATAAACGATGCAGATGATATTAAACATGAGTGGAGCAAAGCCACACAGGCAGTGCAGGGAAACACTTAACAAAACAACACAGGCGGTGTTGGGTAACACTTAGCAAAGCCACACAGACAGTGCTTACTAATAATATGGTTACATATGCATATAAACACTAACTAGACCATAAAGGTACTAGCATCTCCCGCAATAACAGACCATCCTTATATCACCCTCGATACAGACCATCCTTATAATTCCTCAATACACTAACTCATGCCAATATACAGAATGCAATAATCAATAATACAACGAATAAACTGATGCTCAACGAGAAATAAATACCGAGCATCAATAAGGATTTTAAATAAATGTTCAAGGCTCAAGATAGTATTAAAGGCAAATAGTGCATTCTCATAAAAAAATATAACAGAGTCCAAGAAAATTCAATAACAATTAAAAAAAAAATACGAGGACAATTAGACGATATTGGTTTCGAATAAAAATCCCTTACCTCAATCCAAGAAATGCGCTCGTTATTATTCAACCTCATACAAACTTCGAATTAACCTAAATTAGCAGATTAATTATTAGAATACACCCTAGCCTCATAAACAATTAATCTAATGCTAATTCTTAATCGTTGCTCACTCCGACACTATGAACGTAAACGAAAACGAATCGAATCTTTCGAACGGATAAACTTAACTGATAATCCTGCATACTATATAATGCATTAAAACACTCTAAAATTCATAATAAATGCTTATAAAATACTTTTATACCTTAAAACAGCATAACAAGTTACAATATAAAATTTTTGAATTTTTTAATATTTTTTAATTAAAAACGATTTTCTTAAATTCCAGAAAAAGCCCAAAATTAACAATCAATACTTCTAGCTCAAATCAAATTATTTTTAAAAAAATACAGAAATCAAAATCAGAATTTAAAAAGCACCAAAATTATTTTAAAATCATTCGTTTTGTTAAATCAAATGCAATACATGTTAAGGTACTAAATCAACTTAGAAATTTGTGAAACTTAACTGAGTTGTCTTTTCATATAAAAACATTACTGTAATTTTTTCAAATTTTAATATTAATTTTAAATGTATAAAACAAATTTTAGAATAACTGCACTTGCAAATATATTAAAAATACCAAACGATATCAAGAAAATATGAATTCTAATATTGCACGAAGAACCTTCCTGTAAAGTTTCTGCAATTTTTTTTTATTTTTTTTGACAATGGTACAATGCCCAACAGCCACGTGGTACAACTGTGCAAGCACAGTGTACCACCTTAATGCACAAACCCATTACTGTGTACCCCTCTTCTTCTTCCTTAGTAGTCACGTGCAAACCCAGAACACCCACTCCCTCACATAAACCACTCACTGCAGCCCCTCCCCTTTTCCTTACACACATTAAGAACACACACAAATACACATGCATTCCGTCTTCTCCCATCCTTTCCATAAACCCACTTTACAAACAAAAACACACACACGCACACAGAGCTGGTTGCACACGCGGCAGCCCATGGCTGTCTGCACCATAGTTTTCACACACTAGGTAGCCCCTTTTCAGCTTCTATGTACCACTCCCCTCTCGTTTCACATTATATACACTCAACCAATACACACACCACACTACATTTTATCCTACACCCACTGCCTCAGTGGGTTTCTTCCTGTCCAAACCCATGTCCCCTTGTCCCCGATACACCCACTCAATGTTCCATGTACACAGCCGCACATAACCACGACAATACCCTTTACTATACACACACTAAAATCTGAAATGATAAAGGAAGAAAGGATCAACGCTTACCGAATCAAAACCCAACTCGCCGGTTCTGATGGCGGAGCTTCGTTCACCCACTCTCTTTCTTTATCTCTTTCTGTATTTCTCTCTTCTTCAGTACAATCTCCTCTTCTCTGCTTCTACTTTTGTTTTTTTTTTTGTTAAGTGCGCCGAATCAAATTACTCAGATTTCACTCCTTCTCTTTCTCTGTTTCTCCCTTTCTCTCTCTCTCACACTCCTTCTCTTTCTCTCTTCATCTCTATCTCTATTTCTATCTATCTATTTGTCTGTTTCTCTTTCTCTAACCGAAGGAATATGGTTTTTTTTCCTTCCTTTTTTTTTGTTCTGCTGACTGGTAACCGACTTTTACTTAGGGTAAGCCTATACTGCTCCCAATTATCCCTCTTTGTTTACCTCTTTTCCAAAGTCATAAAGTTGACTTTATTTAAAAAAAAAAAAACAGATTTTGTTGTATTCTTTTATTTGTTCAATAGTCCCCAATTTAAACTTATATTTATAACTAACCCCGCTCCACTATCGTCGCTAAAAGTAGCTAATAAATACATCGATGCTAAGAAAAATAATTTGTCGCTAAAAACTTTTAAAAATATCGTTTACGCTAGTTGTCACTAAGTACCTCAATGAATCATCAATTATAATTGCCATCGTTAAACTATAACTTATACTTTTCAAAAAGAATTGTCGCTGAAAGTTGTCGATAAAATTTGCTCACGCTAATCAACGCTAAATGTTGCGTATAAAAATCGTCGCTAAAGGTCAAATAAATAAACTAATTGGTTTTTTTTTAAACCGTAAAACTAGCCTAAGATTTTGGGGTGTTACAAAACCTGTCAAATCCTTTTTACTAATACATATTTCAAAGTATCTAATCCGACAGCAACTCAAATCCTCCGAAATACAATATTACAAAACTGCTTAAACTTAAACTATTAAAGCCTAGGTTCTTTAAACACTCGAGTTCTTCTAAAACGAGTTGACAGTACCGACCCACGCATGGGTCTCTTTACACGGTAGTGATGGGCTCATTGAAATCTCACACAGACTCTAAACCCATTTTCGAGCACACTACAACTGATCATTACCTGCAGAAGGGAATCAAACGAAAGGTGAGCTTTTGAGAGCTCAGTAAGGTTGTACAAGGACAACCGAAAGAATTACAAAACGATTCAAAAGAATCCAACTGACAATGATTTTCAAAAAAAATTATTTCAAACGGTCTAAATAGTTTGATGATTTTCAAAATGATCAAATTTCATCATAAATAAATACCAAAATAAACATTAACCATCACGATAGGTTCCAAAACGATCATTAAAAGATCATTTTCAAAAGCATCATTCTAAAATACAATGATAGTTTTCCAAAGGACTTTAAAACGAGTTCAACAGCAATCTAGAGAGGGATTTCAAGCAAGCACAAACCGGTTGAGAAAATCTTTTCCGATCATTTTCGGAACAATCACTGTAAGATACAATGTAAACAAATTTAAAAATGTTGATCCTAGGCAGATACGATGCCATTCAGGCAAAGCCAATATGCAATGTCATTCATGCAATGCACAATATGGTGTACACATGCATGATGTATGATACTAGTCCCAACGGGTACTAGCCTGCTATTCACGCAGGAACAAACTAGCCTTATAATGCCAGCCTCATAATAGACCCCCAGGTCATCACAAAGAAAACAATAATAATGAGCATTAACATGAACTCCATTAATCAAAATCAATTCGGGTTTCAATGACAATTAGCATGAACGCAAACAGTTATTGAATTTAGGTACAAGAATCCAGAAGAAATAATACAACAATTATCGAATTTGCCCAGCATGCAATAACATGCAAGCATCAATAAGATTTCTAAATAATTGATTCAGGTTCAATGTTGAGATTTTCTTGGTAATAACATGCCGATATCAATACGTAATTCAGTGTTCGATATTAGCCATAAGTAAAGCAAAAGAATACTGTTGCCGCGGAAAGATGGTTCGGATGCCACGAGAGGTGCCACAAAGGATGCAGTCTGCGTTGGCTTCCAAGTAGACAAAGTGGGAGACAGCAAGGATGGAGTAAGGGCTGAGAGCAAGGCTCCCCAAACAGGTCGCGAGGGCTGGCAGCGCCGCGTCAGCAGGGAGACGACGAACAGGGGCAACAGTCAACAACCAACAGTCCACGTCAAAGGTGCAGCGCCAATGATCCAACGTCAGGAGGTGGAATGTCTTTCTCTCACTAGAAATCCAGAGAGAATGGGTTTTAGAGAGAGAAAGTGGAAATGTCAAATGAGAGAGAAGTCCTTGAATAAGCTCCAGAATCCACTATATATAGGCACAACTATGCGTGTGTCATCAGCCGACACGTGTCGTCCTCCGGGAGTGACACGTCGCCGTAGGGGGTCCCGCAGTATTGATTGTCCGTCAAATATGCCGGTCCCCGAGTTCGTGCCGCCCTGCCCTTGCAGCATCCCTCTGCCTGTCTGAGGAGACTGACCACACCGCGGTAGCATGGTCAGAGCAGCCCGTTGCCCCAGCCTCCAGTCCAAGCCCTTACTAAATCCCACACGATGCGTCATGAGACGCGCAGAGATCCTGGCAGCGGTGAGGGTTGCCCCTGCAGCCAACTACCAAGCGTACCGGACACGATGCCCTCCGAGGACCTTCTCCCGTCCCGGAGTGACCCGCGGTTCATTGCCTTGGCGACGTCGATGATCAACGGTAACATGAGCGTACATGCTCATAGCTCGATACTTAGAGTCCGTGGCAGGGGGTCCTCGTGCTAGAGCACTACGAGCGGAGCCCCTAGAAGCCCGTCGGTTGATTACGCGGGCGAGGGCTGGAGCCCCCGGTTGATTGAGCGTATGAGGGCCGGAGCCCGTCAGTTAATTGAGCCATCGAGGGCTTAAGGGTTGCGAGCCCATCCCGGATGAGAGGGCCGAAGCCCCGTCGCTTTGATTGAGACGGCGATGGCTATAAGGTTGAGAGCCCTTCCCGGATGCGAGGGCTGGAGCCCCGTCGCTTTGATTGAGACGGCGATGGCTATAAGGTTGAGAGCCCATCCCGGATGCGAGGGCCGCAGCCCCGTCGCTTTGATTGAGATGACGATGGCTATAAGGTTGAGAGCCCATCTCGGATGCGAGGGTCGGAGCCCCGTCGCTTGATTGAGCCGGTGATGGCTTAAGGTTGCGAGCTCGTCCCGCCGCGAGGGTCGGAGCCCTGTCAGTTGATTGAGCCGGCGATGGCTTAAGGTTGCGAGCCCGTCTCGCCGCGAGGGCCGGAGCCCTGTCAGTTGATTGAGACGGCGATGGCTATAAGGTTGAGAGCCCATCCCGGATGCGAGGGCCGGAGCCCCGTCGCTTGATTGAGCCGGCGAGGGCTTAAGGTTGCGAGCCCGTCCCGCCGCGAGGAGTCCTTGTGCCGGAGCACTCTGAGCGCATCAAATTAGCATCCCGGAGGAGCCGTCTACCTGGCGGAAGGGGAGTTGAAGAGCTCCCTGGCGGAGATGGTGCGCTGGCGACGGGAGTCGCGGAGGTGGCGCGCAGCGACGGAGGTCGCGGGAGCGGCGACGAAGGTCGCGGAGATGGCGCGCGGGCGCGGCGACGAAGGTCGTGGAGATGGCGCGCACGCGACAAAGGTCGCGACTACGGCGTGCGCGTGACGGTAGTCGGTCGTCAAGGTAGGTGGCCGACCCTCACTAAGGTGGCCGACCCCCTATGGTGGCCGACCCCCTTAAGGGGGAAGGCACACCAAGACTGCTTCGCAAAGGGAAAAAGCACGTGACTTGAGCATGTGCTGCTTTGACTGGCCTGTGAGCGTTGAAAAGTTGACTGTTTGAATATGCCGACGTGTCATGAGAATTGGGACCCTCAGTGGACCTATAGGTGTAGCCAAGATAGGGTGGGAACAAATACTTACGAGGATGAGTTATCGAAATAAGGGTTTGGACGAAAGTCCTTACCCAGGGTTCAGATAGAAACACTTACTTAGATACTAAGTTAGATTAGCTTTACCCTAAACGGAACAATCAATTGATTAGAATATAGTCTACACTACGATATTATAAATCAATAGGGAGTCACGCATACTCCCAAAACGTCCCCCTCACCGAGTATGCAAATTACCAAAATGCCCCTCGTGTGTAAAATTACAAAAATGCCCCTTATGTATAAATTATAAAAATGCCCCTCTCGGACTTAAATCATCCAAAACGGCCTTCTCATAAGTAGAAGCACTAAAATAACATTACCATCATCATGAATTTACTCAGAAATAACCTTTAACATGTAAGATTACCAAAATTCCCCCTTCACCCCCCCCCCCCTTGGCAAATTACCAAAATACCCCCTAGGGTTCCGGGCACCAGAAAAATCCCGAAAATATCTTAAAACGTTATTTTAGCATCCTGAAATCATTTTTGGGCTAAAAAGTATTTTAGAAAAAATTTCACCTGAAAATTCCGAACTGGTGTCTGGACCAAGCATTAAGAAGTCGGTTTTGCTAAAAATAGCTATCGACCTCGGAATGACACAAAATTTTATAAAATGGGACCTCTTAGTAAAATAAGGTTTCTTTAAAAATTTTAGATTAAAACAACTTGGTTTGTTATGCTAAATAATTCGATAATTCTTTCTAATTGATATCCTAATTTAACACCCTTCGCGAACACCGAAAAATCCAAAGTGTATGTCTCATAAAAATAATATGGGTTACTGTTTTGGACATTGTCAAATTATGAACTTAACTATTTATAAAAATTTGGATTAAAACTGCATAATTATTTTTCTATCTATAGCGACAATGACACCTACTATTCAAATCAAAACACACACTAAAACACCTTATGCACACACAGTTGTCTTCCACTTTCATTCAGCCGAGACCCATTTTCACACACACCACTCACGAACACACGCTGATTCACTACCCATACACTCCAAAACACTAAAACGCTCATTGTCCTATCTAAAACACACACACACACAATCAATTAAACACTTAAATAACACACACAATTAAACACTTAAATAACACACACAAACACACCGCGCGGCCATGAACACACACACACACAACCTGCACAAACCCACTGAAACACTTGAACACACACGCACACCTTCTACAACACTGAAAACGTATATAACACACGGTCACACACACACACACAGCAAACACATACGCTACACACACAAAGAAAACACATAAACACACACTGAAACACACACTAAAAAGGAGTAGAGAATTACCCAAGAGAAATTCCTCCTCCTCCTCATCTTCTCTCTCTTTCCCTTTCTTCTTTCATTCTTCCCTATTTTCCCCCAGCTCTCTCTGTGCTCTGTTTTTTTCCACCGAGCACTATTCCTCTATTTCCTTCTCTTTCTTTTTTTTTTCCCCTTCATTTTCATTTCTTGAATTTCTCTCTTATCTTCTTTTTGGTTTTCATTATTTTCGTAAACCATTGTCTTACTATTATAATCCATTAGTCATCACATCAAAAGAGTAGGAGGTGGCAACATCTTATGATCCATTTTCCAAAAAATTGACACATAATGTCTAACTTTTAAAATTTACAATTTGGCCCCCAAAGTTTTCGTATTTGCAAAATAACCCCAAATTTTGTGTAATTACGTTTAAGCCCCAAAATTATTCTAATGTTTATTAATTTAATTAGACATCACTAAAAATATATACTATCACTCACTTTATTATTTTTCATCAGTAAAATCATAATTTATTTTTATGGCCCCCAAAGTTTTTCAAAATTACAAAATGACCCCAAAAGTTTTCAAAATTATATTTTTGCCCCAAAATTATTTTAAGCTCTCATTCTCTACTAATACCCAAGCACTGCTCAAAATTATTACCCGTTTATTTTTTGAGTCACCGATAGTTATTTTAAACCACTCTAAAAGTACCGGATATTACATTTTAGCCATTCAAATCACTAGAAAAATGTCTATTTGATCCTTTGCATCATGGATACCACGGAGAACATCTCCGAGACTTGAAGAGAAGCAACATTGCGAGATAAGTCTTATTAGTTTTCTTAAGGTAGAAATCATTGTATCCCATTTCTTGTAGTCACATTTCATTTCAAAAACTACAAAAGAAATTGAAACTAATAAAATAACCCTAGAGGGGGGGTGAATAGGGTTTTAAGACTACTTTAAAAATTAACGAACAACAAACCTCAATCTTAAAAAACTCAAATAAACAATCGACCAATCTCAACACAAATGTAAAACGATAATGTAAAGAGAGAAGGGTTTAGAAATACTTGACAAGGAGAATTAAATGGTTCGGTTTGATATACCCACAAGCCTACGTCCACCCCTTCAAGGAAGTCCCTTGAAAGGCCCTAGAATCCACTAGTATGATCTTCCTTACGGGTCAAGATCGAACCTCTTACAATCCCTTGATGCTATGCCCACATCAAGAACAAGCTTTGACAAACCCAAAGCTCCAAAGCTTGACAATCCCAAGCTTTGATACAAGAACCTTTCAATGAAGAAATGTGTACAAGATTTCACTCTCAATAAGTAGATGAGTACAAGTTGAAGTACTAGAATAAGAGAGATGAGTGTATGATGACTTATGAAAGTGTATATCTCTCAAATGTAAGCTCACAATAAATGCTCTCTTGAAAAGGATGAGAAATCAATGAAAACAAGAGAGATTTGAATAATTGCTTTGATCTTTGAGAATATGAAAGATAAGAGAGCTTTGAATGCAATTGATGAATCAAACCAATGCCCAAAATGAATATTTATAAAGGTGGAAATAAATATGACCGTTTGGAGTTAGGTGGAGCATTAAATACGCCAAACGGTAAATGCAGTTGACTGCAATGCACCATTGCAGCCAACTGTAACCCAAAAGTAGCCTTTGGAAATTCAAATTTCCAACTTGTAGTCGACTGTAATCCATTGCAGTCGACTGTAATAGGCTACTGGAAGTATTGCAGTCGACTGCATTCCAATGCTGTCGACTGTAATACCTCACTGCCCAACTTGCAGTCGACTGCATTCCTGAAAAATGCAGTTTCCTTATTTTTAAAGCATGAAAAACTTTTATGCATGCAAGGGAAACCTATGGGCAAGTTCTAGGTATACAGTCATCTTAACGATCATCTCTCTATGTCTAGTTTACAAAGACGGAAATAAAAGCATGAAAACTTCAATCGACGAATTCCTTCTTTGATGCGTTCCGTTGAGAGTCTTTGACCGTGTTGCTCGTCTAATAATCCGTTTGCATGAGTATGAGATTGTTCCTATTGCTTCATCAACTCAATGCATGTTAGACAGCATAATCATCAATGTTAGTTATCATCAAAATCAAATATAATCCTAGGTTAAATAACCGTAAGGTTAACAAAAATATTTTCATTTCTTTGTCTAAATCTAGGTTCGAATTGTAGACTACTTCTCGTAGGACCAGTGTCGAACTACGGTAGTATTGATTCCGATTAGTCCGACCGGATACGTATGCCACTTGACCCTGCTGTCGAGTGCAAACCAAAATAATAAAGTTTAACTTAGGGTGAGTCTTTTTATATTATGCATACTACGTGTTCTTAAACCAAAAATCATTAAAAACAAAGTAGAGACCGAAAGGGCACAGTGGGTGCCTAACACCTTTCCGTTGCGTAACTTAGTCTCCGGACTCCTCTCCAGGTTTCGATAGGCTTGTTGTCTTTTGGACACGGTTAGAGTCGTTTTTTAGGTTTTCTTCTTATTTTACCTATTTTGTTAAATAAAATAAGATGACGACTCTAAAAATCCTTAGGGATTTTTTTCGAGGCGGTTAGCTATAAGGGGTATAGGGGTTTTCAAAGTTAATTGGAAACTTATGTTAATCGCAAACATGTATCTCAACCAAAGCAATGAACAAACTCAACCAATATGCTAACTATACAATCTCAAATAATTATAAAGTAATACACATTGAATTAGAGATACTTGGTAGGGGGATTTAAGTCATTCGGCTTGAAGTACCTTCAAGCTTATACCCACATCCTCAAAGAAGTTTCTTGCAAGAGCACTATCCACTATCAACAATATTTTTTTATGTCAAAATCAAAATCATTACAAGCACTTGGTCATATCCCCACACAAAACACAATTCTTGAATCCACAAAGCTTACCCAAGACTTGGCAAACCTAAGCCTTAATCACAATCCTTTCACAAAGATCAAATGTGTATAAAAAACCTTGAAAAAAGATAAGTAGAAATGAAACTCTAGTATGATAGAGAGATAAGAAAACTGATGACTTGAAGATGCTCACTCGATCTAATCGGTGAATTGCTCAGAATGATACTCTTTTTGGTGATGTAAAATCATGAAGATAAAGAGGAAAAAAAATTAATCCTTGAGTCTTGATGTCCCTAATGCTTGTACTTCTTAGAATGTGGTTCTGATAGTATATGATGAAACTTCAAATATTTTTTATAAGGTGGATACAAGGTGTAGCCAGTGGCGGAACTAGGATTTCATTTCAGGGGGTGTGGGGTGCTATAAATATATCGAAGTCACTGTTTTTTTTTACAAATAAAATAATACACAAACATGGAGTGCACCCTTTGAAGGGTATCCAACACCTTACTTGCAAACATACAATAGATCGTTTTTTATGAAGTTGAAGTTGGGTCTTATAGAATTTACTTGCAAACATACAGTCTAATGCTATTCTCTATTGTTAATAAATTGGGTCAATGGACCCATTATCCGCCCACTAACACATAATGAGTATTTGTTAGTCTGGATAATTACGGTTAATTAGAGGATATTTATCTCCTAAGTGTTTGAGGTAAATACATATTTATCTCCTAAGAGTTTGAGGTAAAGTCAGTCTCTAATTGTATCTCTATAAAAAGGCTAGAGATATCCCAATAAGTTAGAAGTCATAGTAATAATCCCTCTCTCTATAGCACTCTCTCTAGAGCAATCACCAAGCTCTAGGATTTGGTTCGTGGACGAAGAACTCGACTCTAGTAGCCGTTTTCGTACCTACGATAAAGATCAAGCGTGTTGGAGGCTCGTAACAACAAGGATCCTACATCGGAATTTTCGGAGACTTCATACGGTATGTTTTCGAACCCACTACGTTATGTGGTAAGCGTATTTATATAGTTTCAACATTGGTATCAGAGCATGATTACTTGTTGATTCGCCTTTAACATGCTAGAATAAATTATATGCATGTTGTGATTTTTTCCGGATACATGTATGAGACCCATTACAAAAATTCGAAATTTATTGAGCATATTTTTCTGAAAAATAATTATATGTTTTTATTCTCCTATGTTTGAGGATGAAATCCGTAAAATTTCGTGATTTTTGGATGCATGGTTTTGTGAGAAATCATGATTTTATTTTTCAAGAAAACTGTAGTTTTTTCGAATTTTGGGACTCCAATTCGGAGCATGATATTCAGTTTTTATCATGATCGGTTGGTACATAATTAATCTATGTCGCATAAGCTTTCCAACGATATATCGTACGCATTATTTGGCTTAAAAACGAGAGAGATATGGCCTTCGAAAGTCGGCATCGCGACATGGCGGCGCTGGGAAAATTAGGGTTTTCTACGAAGAAGATGAACAGTAGAATCACGCGCTTTAGCCGAGCTGCGACGCGCCGCCCAAGCCGTTCACGCGTGCCACGCCCCCAGCCGAGCCGCAGACGCGTAACACGCGCTCCCACGCGCCATGTGAGGCTGCCAACACGCGCGAGCCACGCTCCTGCACGCGCAAACACGCGCCAGCCAAGGCTGCTGTCCCACGCGCCCACGCGCGGCTGAGTCTACGCGCCCACGCGCGCGCGTGCTCCACACGCGCCTGCTCCAAGAACCTGCTGCGCTGTCCCACATGCATGGTGGCGCGTGGAGGCGCGTGCGGGCTGTTTTTTGGCCGGTGTTTGTCACCGCCGGCGAGTGGAATCTTGTCGTGCGTTCTGAAGTTTTTCTATGGTCTTAAATTTACCTTTATACCCACTGTGTGTATTCTGTTTAATTTTTAAACAACATTTTCTATGGAAAATTAACTTTAAAATTTTGTTTTTTATACACACAGAATTTTTTATTTAATTCGAGAGGGTATATTAGGGTTAAATTTACTGTTTGTCATCTTTTAAGAATTTATCTCTCGGTTTTTGGTCATTAATGAGTATTTTTGTGGTACTTTTATGGTTTCCAAAAATACGAATAATGCGTAAATATTATTTTTTGCACTTCGTGAGTAGCAATAAATATTTTTGGAGAGTTATATGACATAGATAAATTATATCTAATTTGTTACATGCTTGCCTTGATTTGTGTTATGGTTTAAATGTACTTTTGAGGTATATTTGTTGGATTTTTGGTAAGTCCACACTTTTAAACTATTTATTTTTCAAGGCCTTGTCGCCCCTTTTCCTTGGAAGGAGAATGTGGCATATTCATCCATTTTTATTACCCTTTAACTTGTTATTTGAGCATGTTAGTTTTAGGATAAATAGATGGATATTAGATTGGCATTCTAAACAAACTTATGTTTAATGTGTTTAATTTTGTTTTAAGAAAATTCTTTTGAGAATAATGTGTTGTGCGGCATCTCCATTTGTTTTGTTGGAGTAGTTTGTAGTAGGATTCTCAAAGATGATGTAATCTATTATTTCCCTGTATTTTTTCAGAAAGCCTTGTACGGGGATGTAATTTCGCACGCACATTATTCAAGCCAGAATTTTCTTAGCATAAGTTATTAGAATGCCAATAGGGCTCAATGGAGTCCTTGCACACTTAATTGCATGGTGCAATTTTATATTGTTCTAAATTATCATGTGGATGATTTATTATATTGTGGCTTATATGACGATGAAATTTATTGCGAAAAATTACTTGAAAAATATTTTTCCCAACTCACATACATGGGAGATGATTACGAGCTTAGCAGATTTTCGATTTCATGATGTGAGGAAGGATTATGTTTTTCATTTGAATTTTTTGAAATAAATAGAAGGATGTATAATTAATGTCTTTTCCTTGCGCAATCTAATGTAGTGAATATAATGGCCACCAAAAATGTCATAGCTGATCTCGTTAAGGGTGAGAAACTTAACGGAGATAATTATGACGTTTGGCACAAAAAGATGAAATTCATGCTGAACGAACAAGAGCTCGAGGAGCACTTGACCAAGGAGATGGTCGCGCCAACTGAGGCGCAACCCCTAAGAGACCACACTGCCTACCAGAAGTGGAATCAGAAAGATCGTAGTGCGCGCTACACCTTGTTGAGCAGCTTGCAAAATGATCTAATTAGGCAGTATGATGAACTTCCAACTTGCAAAGCTTTATGGGAGCAGCTCAAGTTCACTTTTGGTGGAACCTCAACTACGCGGCTTCGTAGCCTTGTGATCAAGTTTGAGGAGTACACAAAAGACCCTAAGCATACCATGAGTGAGTATCTAAGGGTGATGTCCAATATGATTGGTAAGCTGAGGGATGCTGGACATGCGCTCACACATGAGCAGCAAGTCAGAGCTGTCATAAGGTCCCTTCCTGCCTCATGGGCCAATATGAAACATATATTGACCCATAGTGAAAACATCAAGAATTTTTCTGATGTTTCACAACATGTCATCCTTGAGGCCGAAACTCGAGACGCTGACAAGACCCTAACTTATGTCGCCCAAGAGGGACCGCGCAATGCAAATGGCAAGCGCGGAAGACAAAGTAAGAAAAATGAGGCTAGCACTTCTGCGCCAAAGGAAGGGAAAATGAAGAAACGCAAGGGGGTTCGCGCAATGCAAACAGCAAGCGCTGATGTTTTCTCTTTATTTTTAGGGGTAATAAGTTGGACATCTTTTTGGATGATGTTTTGTTCGGACATGGTTTTCGCATGGATAGTCTTTTTCAATTGGATTTAATTGATTCTCAGTCCTCTTATTCTTATGTTGTGAATGATAATATTATGAATGATTCTACCACCTGGCATGCGAGGCTGGGCCACATAGGCCAAGATAGAATGACTCGTTTGGCTAGAGAAGGCCTTTTAGGCCCACTCGCAAAAGTCAATCTACAAACTTGTGAGGCTTGTTTGGCCGGTAAAGCATGTATGAAGCCTTTTGGAAAGGCTGTGAGAGCAACTCAACCACTTGAGCTAGTTCACTCTGACATATGTGGACCTATGAGTGTAAAGGCACGCCATGGCGCCTCTTATTTCCTTACACTGATAGACGATTATACGCGATATGGTTATGTGTATCTGAGATCTCACCGCTATGAAGCTTTGGACTGTTTCAAATGCTTTGTAGCAGAGGTTGAGAATCAGAAAGAGAAGAATTTAAAAAACTCTTCGCACTGACTGGGGACGCGAATATTTGTCAGATCACTTCAAGAAGTTTTGTGAGAAAAAAGGGATACGCAGGCAACTTACTATTCCTAATACTCCACAACAAAATGGTGTTGCGAAAAGAAGGAATAGAACATTGTTAAACATGGTTAGGTCTATGATGGTGCAAGCAAACCTTCCGATATCTTTTTGGGGGGATGCCCTTTTGACTGCAGCCTATATACTTAATCGTGTGCCTTCACAGTCAGTCAAATCCACCCCTTATGAGCTTTGGAATGGCCAAAAGCCAAATTTGGATAACTTGCGCCCATGGGGCTCAGCAGGTTATGTTCACAGTACTTCTCATAAGTATGGGAAACTAGGGCCTAGAGCAAAGAAGATTATCTTTCTAAGGTATTCTGAAAACTCTAAAGGCTATGTGATGTATGGTGAACATCCAAATGGTGGAAGGACTGAAATAGAGTCTCGTGATGTCGATTTCATAGAGAGTGATTTTCCTAGCATTGGAGACGCGAGTAAGAATCTTGACCTTTATGAGTTAGAGGAGGTTGAACCCACTTTACCATCTCCAAGCGAAGGTGGGGAATTAGTTCCTCATCCGGTTGTCGCTGAAGATAGTGTAAGTGACCTTCAACCTAGTGGGAGTATCCCAGACAGTGGGAGCACACCACAAGGACCATTAGGTCAACAAGATTCTCAACTGCGTAGAGGTGCACGAGGAAGAGTTCCACGTCGTCGTTTTGAGATTGACGGAGAAATTCTTATGTGCACTCCAAATGATGAAGACGAGCCTACTTCTGTGGAAGAAGCCTTATCTTCATCTGCTAGAAATGAGTGGATGGCTGCAATGAAGGATGAGTTGAGCTCAATGGAAAAGAATCAGGTCTGGGAGTTGATTGACCTTCCGCCAGGGCGCAAGACTATTGGAAACAAGTGGGTTTTAAAAGTCAAGCACAAGGCAGATGGGTCAATTGACAAGTATAAGGCACGTCTTGTGGCGAAAGGCTATACCTAACTGCGGGGTGTGGACTATGAAGACACTTTCTCCCCAGTGGTGAGATTTGCTTCAATTCGCCTGATCCTAGCTATTGTAGCCCAGCAGGATTTAGAACTTTTTCATATGGATGTTAAGACTACGTTTCTCAATGGAGAACTAGACGAAGAGATTTATATGGCTCAACCCGAGGGTTTTGAAGTCAAAGGACATGAGCGCAAAGTTTGCCGTCTCAAACGTTCTATATATGGTCTCAAACAATCGTCTAGGCAGTGGTACTTTAGGTTTCATCATGCCATTACCTCTATAGGTTTTGAAATGATTGAACAAGACCATTGCGTTTACGTAAAACGATCCAAGAAAAATATTCTAATCCTTTCTTTGTATGTGGATGACATTCTTTTAGGTGGGAATGACATGAGTTCCATTGTCGCCACTAAGCAGTGGCTGTCCTCAACTTTTGAGATGAAGGACATGGGAGAAGCTAATTATGTGCTCGGGGTTAAAATCGTACGTGATCGTTCAAAGAGACTTCTCGGTTTGTCTCAAGAGACATACATCAAGAAAGTCATTGAACGATTTCGTATGCATAACTCAAAACCCATAGACACTCCAATGGACAAGGCGTGTACTTTGACCACAGACCAATGCCCAAAGAATGATGAGGAAAAGAATCGGATGTCCAAGGTGCCTTACGCGGCTGCAGTAGGAAGTCTGATGTACGCTATGTTGTGTACGCGTCCAGACATCTGCTATGCCGTTGGAATGGTGAGTCGTTATCAGAGTAATCCTGGACCCGCTCATTGGAATGCGGTGAAGAGGATCCTTCGATACCTGCGTGGAACCGCTGATCTCGTCCTGTGTTATCATGGTGGAGACTTGAGACTGAGAGGATTGAGGCGCTGATAGAGATAAGCACATATCCATTTCAGGTGGAGCTATCTCTTGGTGCAGCAAGAAAAAGTCTTGCATCGCCCTATCCACGATGGAGTCGGAGTATGTTGCTTGTTAAGCAGCAGTCCAGGAAGCTGTTTGATTGAGGTCATTCATACAAGCTCTAGGGGTTACAGCTCATAGAGATGAGGCTGTCGCTGTTCACTGTGAAAATACAGTTGCCCTAGATTTTGTAAAGGACCCCAAATATCATGGAAAGGCCAAACACATAAGCCTTCGTTATCACTTCATTAGAACTTTAGTTGCGCAAGAAGAGGTGTCCATGAAGCATATACCTACTGGCAGAATGGTGGCTGATCCTTTGACCAAGCCCATTGCTAGAGATGTTTTCCTTTCTCACATTAGGAGTATGGGACTCCGTAGGTTTTGATATGTTTATGGCATCTTATGTACTTGACATTTATTATATTAAATTTTCGTTCCTTGATTTGAGTTTATTTTGGAATGAATGGATAATCTTTGTGATTACATATACATCCTTATTGAGAGTGTCACCAGGCTTGAATTGACCCACTCACACGGGTAATTCACCTTGGCGCTAAGATAGCGAGCAAGATGAGACATAATTGTCTTAGGCGCCAAGAGGGCGAATAAGATGATACAGCTTATGAAGCAAACATGTCGCCTTAGTTGGAGCTAAGATGAGACCTAAAAATGTAGGTCAATCATAGAGTATCTCCACAACTCTATGTAGCCTGTTTACAGCCGAATGTGAGATTTCAGACAGGCACTATGAGAGTGACTGGGCTGAAAAACTCAGGTTAGGCGCTTGTACAGCGACTAGACTTAGATTCGTATGGCGTATTTTATTATACATTTATGTGACACGCCCTTGTGGGTTACGCCATAGCATGCAAATCATACTGCATGTGCTAAATGCAGACTGACAGTGGGAGTGATGAATGGATCCCTGCTTCGTCACTGTGTGAGCCATTTGGATCGAAATACTTTTGATCCTATGTAGTACCCTTCTCACCTTAGACTATGTCATGAAGAGGATACTCAATGTCGCTACTTTAGCATGTACCCTTGGATCATGGATGATGCGGTCTCGCGGGGCATGTCTAGGAAAGCGGTTGGGTCTAATTGGAATGACATGAGGGCTTTGGGAAGAAAGTTCAATATTATACCATGTTGTGTGATTCATAGCCCGGGCGACTTTGTCGATTTTCGTTTCGATATGAGTCATGAATACATAACATATGAGAGGTTTAACACTGCTCATTATGAGGGATTTGAGAGTGTTTAATCTGGTGTAGTTGAACTATCTGGGGTATATACGAGATTTATTGGAGTGATGTATTGTGTTAGTTTGGTGATAACTTAATACAATACTCCTCAACTGGACATCCTTTCTCGTAGGTCGCACGTTCCATTTCCTGTATGAGGAGATGAGTGGACGAGAGATAAAGAGGGACTGTACGATTTATTTGCCCTGTGTGTGGGCGAGTGGGAGCTATTAATAAATTGGGTCAATGGACCCATTATCCGCCCACTAACACATAATGAGTATTTGTTAGTCTGGATAATTACGGTTAATTAGAGGATATTTATCTCCTAAGTGTTTGAGGTAAATACATATTTATCTCCTAAGAGTTTGAGGTAAAGTCAGTCTCTAATTGTATCTCTATAAAAAGGCTAGAGATATCCCAATAAGTTAGAAGTCATAGTAATAATCCCTCTCTCTATAGCACTCTCTCTAGAGCAATCACCAAGCTCTAGGATTTAGTTCGTGGACGAAGAACTCGACTCTAGTAGCCGTTTTCGTACCTACGATAAAGATCAAGCGTGTTGGAGGCTCGTAACAACAAGGATCCTACATCGGAATTTTCGGAGACTTCATACGGTATGTTTCCGAACCCACTACGTTATGTGGTAAGCGTATTTAAATAGTTTCAACATCTATAACTCAACTTAACCAATGAAACATCGATCAAGGAGTAACAAAAAAGTTTGTTATTTGCAATGATTTATTCCTCGTAATTCCTCTCGAAAATAAATAAAGCTTTCATCAAAAGTTTGTTAGTAAAATCTGGCATGATGTCCTTGTTGCCAAAGTTGTAATGACTTTTGCAAAGGCAAAAAACATTCCATTCCTTTCTTTGTCCCTGCATCTCTCTTAAGACATTCTTAAAAAATTTGCAATTGCTTGTTGGGGAGAACCTAACAGGTAGAAAAAGAGATGTAAATAACATAGTAGATGTACAAAATCTTATTCATATAAGTTGTACAAAAGCAAATCAAAATATAAATAGTCATTGCTCATATAAATCGTGAAATAGCGAATGAAATGCAAGTAGCCAAAGCAAAAATCATGTTGGAAATAGTTTCTAGTTCAAAGAGAGAATTCCTACAGATAATAATCGTTATTGGGTGGTTTCCAACTTTACTTGAATTCCAGTCCTGAAAGTAAGATCAATACTTTTGCAACCTAAAATTATGAGCCATTCTTACTACTATGTTAACCTCTCATATCATAGAATGCTTTACATATTGGCTAGGATTGTATGTCAGTTGCATTGAACATCCTCATAGAGTCATAATCATAGTATGTCGATCTTTTGTCTCAATAATCTTGAATCAAGATGATGTGGCCATCTCTTTACTTATTTCGACTATTTTTGCATCCTATGTACTCTTAAAGCTCGAAAATTGTCCTAAATACGCCTTTTCCAGATCAAAACGTAATCTTTCACAGACTATGTACAAAAAATAACAAAGCTATAAGTAACACGTTTGAGTTTACATGAATTAAAAATAAAGGCTAAACTTTATTAAAACCAATCGAAATTCTATAATGCAACCCACTAGTGATCACCACAAACTACACCCACCCCCTCTCGTACTACGAAATAAGCAAACAAATAAGAATGAATAGCAATAAATCTCAGAAAAACATACATTCGATCATCGAACGTTATTAGGAAAGCAGTTGGGCGAGCAACTATGAAAATCAAATTAGGAAAGCAATTGGGAAATTAGAAAAAGAGAAATTAAACCTCAGATATATTAACATGTAAAATGTTAATTTCAAATTGATCTGCCATAATACTAAACTGATCTGCCATACCGTTCAAAAGACTTGAACTGTAGTTCACAGCCTCTCTAGGAGCTAGTCCTAGCAGAAAGTGTGTCTGCGTACAAAATTGAAACAATTGATATCCAACAAAGAATCGTAAACTACACTAAATTTGCTATGGAACATGCAAAATGTCTGTTGATGAACTTTTGAATCTTATTAGTGATCACTCCATAACAATTACACCTCTTGACCTAACCAGAAATTCCCATGAACTGTTGGTCGCATTGAACAAATGCCTTAGCCAACTGGAATTACTAAGGTTTTTTTCTAAGACTAAGAATGAATAACAATAAACCTCAGGTCGATCATCGGAAGTTATTAGGAAAGTAATTATGAAAATCAAATTAGGAAAGCATCTCAATCAACATAAACTCAGGGAATCAAATTCATCAATATATGAAAATTAATTTAGGAAAGAAATTGGGAAAGCAATTAAGCAAATAATCAATCATCAATCTGAAAATGCATACCTAAACTTGAAAATGATGAAGGCAGTTGACTAATTGACTGGTCGTCGACGCGTCGTCGTCGGCAGTGGGTTCTTGGCCAGTGGAGTCATCGTCGTTCGCGGGTTACTGATACTTCCAGATCTGTACAGAAGAAGACGTCCTCGGGCCTCGACAGTCGGCGCTTCCCCTATTCCGCTCGTCCAGATCTGAGCCGAGCTCAACAGAGAGAGTTGACTGGAGGAGGCAGGAGCCCTGCCAGCATGTCGCCGTCGCCCGGCGCCGCTGAGTGGCCAAGTGGGTGTTTGCCTTCTACGGTCTGAGAGTGGGTGAGAGACTTCGAAAGGCAAGTCTCGGAGAGAGAGAGAGTCACAGACGACAAACCTTAGGTGAAATGAATTTTCTTTTTTTGGAAAGTTGAGGAGGTACATTAGGCCCCCTAGTTCAAATGTAGGTTCGCCCTGGGTGTAGCTATTATAGAAAGACGTGACTTAAATTTTAACAAAACTAGCCGTCATTTTTTAATCAGGGAGGTTTCAATCGACGATATCTTTAATGAAGTCGACTGCATTGGTTTCAAGAAAATCAACTCTCATATTTTGGGCATATTTTTCTATATAAAAATCAAATTAAGGCATCGCTTTTTTACGTTGAAAAGCTAACGAAATTTTATTGAATTACGAAAAGATTAGCTCTAAAAACTATTTTTGTGAAAATTCGAGTTAGCTCTAAAATTCACCCATTTGCACTCCACATTTCCAAATTTGTATTTTCTTATACGTCTTAAGAGTACAAGTCTAAGAATGCGGAGTACAATTATCATTTCTCAATTAGCTTAGGTATGTTTGAAATTACTCGAACTACTTGGAACTATGGCCTTACTATTTTGCAACACTTCTCTCAAAAGAAATAATCAATTTTTTACTTATGAGATTCTGGACAGAGTTGTGTAAACAAATTTTGAGTTTGCAATAAAAGACAGAATAAGATTATCTCTTCTCCCTTGGGGCTCATCCCATACGTAGTGGGAAATGGGAGACTGATAAAAGACAGATTAAGATTACTCGTGCCTATTTGCAATTGGCCAACATCTTTTGGCCTCTACGAATTGAAGGGACTTATACCTTCCCTAAACTTTTAAGATGGTCATAGCTTCACATTCTAAGACGATGTTTTAAGTGATTGTTAGTAATAATTCATTCCTATTTCCTATTTCGTATCTTTTCACTATACAAAATTCAGGAGTAAATATTACATGACCTAAAATAATTGGCCGCGATTATTTAGGATCGTTAAAAAAAGGAGCTAATGTGATAAATGAAAAGTTACAATATCAAGAAATTCATTGAAAATGATCTATTTCCACACCAAACACTTTTTCACACCCTAATTCGATACTTTAAAATCTATAATTTTGTCATTAGTGCATTTTTGTAACGAAATGATGGTATAGAGCTACATTACATATAAAGTGTAAGAATAAAATTTTTTGAAAACGATTTTATAGTTAAATATGTATTCAATTATGCTGAACAACCGAAAGCATTGATGTCGGATCATCCAAAAATTCATATACGCATTGATTTAAATGGTGTTAATGTCATGCGTTGTCATTAAATGGGGGCTTATAAAAATCAACAAATACATTGTGGTTGTGAACTTCAATGATTGATAGTGGCCTACAATTGGTCTGTGTCTCTGTGATGGCTTAAAGTCTTGGATAGTGTATAACCCTACAGACAACAGTGACACAGTGGGGTTGGCAATTAAAATGTTGGGAGTGTTTGTGTACGTAATCTGATGTTGCACAAGAGTGTGGGGATGAAAATATTTAAAAATAACACGAAGTTTAAAATCTCTTGACACTAAATTTTTTGCAGTTTAAAGAATTTCGGATTTACCAAGTCTAGTGTGTAACAAAGGTTCACATACGGTGGTGTTAAGGATGATAATATTGTTGGGTCCATTCTTTAATAGCCTAAGTTTTTACAGCATATGGTAATTTAATATAGTATCAGAACTCTGATTTGGTAAGATCTTTGGTTCAATTCTTTCTGCTTGCATATCTGGTCCCCTTCAGTTTATTTCTATATTGGTTTATCTCTCCACGTGTAATCTGTCTGACTTGGTTTGTCTCTTCACATGCAATCAGAGGCTTGCACGTGAGGGGGAGTGTTAAGCATGATAATATTGTTGGACCCATTCTTTAATAGCTAAAGCTTTTAGAGCAGATGATAACTTAACAGACGGAAAGAAGCTCATACAAAATAAAGAGGAGGAAAATGGGTTTTCATACAGATTGAGGATATATATACAACTAGAAACATATATGAAAAAGCAAAACTACAAAGAGAACTTGCACGTGGAATTCAAGTTGCCTCGAAAGCAAATATGATCCTAATAAGTTTGATTAGAGACTCGTTGGATGACAAGTTTTCACGAGTACGCTTCCACATTCGTTTAGAATTAAGTTGGCTCCTTCTTTATATAAATAGATAAGTTTATCAAGTTTTAAGCAAAATAATAATACAATAACAGGGATTTGAAATGTTTTGCCCTTAACGTTTGCAATGAAAGATAGATAACACAAGAAGAAGTTCGATGATATAGAAATGCAGTTTATAAAACCCCCACACCCCCACCCAACACTGAGCAAATGATGCGCCAAGCTTCATGTTTCTGCTGTCTAAATCCATAAGGACCCTTCAAAATAGTCAAATGGTAACACTTCGTCTGATTGCCATTTCTCCGTTCTCGCTTTTATGCTTTTTAAAATTTAAAATTTCGTCTTTTTCAAAATATTGGAAACATTTATAAAGTTACTCGGATATCGTTTTTATAATTACAAAACTTATTAAAGTATATACTACTCTAAATTATGAAATGTCTTCTTATGTTGGTTGAATCACATTTTCTCACATATATAAACCAACATGAGTAGCGTGAGTTTCGATAATATATATGCAAAGAGTCAGCTAGTAGTGTTTGAATTTTTTTTAAAAAGCAGAACTTAAAAATGGTAATCAAACAAAAAATGCGATAACATAAACGTGGAAAAGAAAAATAACAGTAAACAGCGGAGCTAAATTGGCTTGTGCAAAAGGTTGATTAAAAAAAAAATCCATCATCACCATATAATATTTTTTTTTTTTGTGGTTAGACCACCCGATATCCGAACACCACAACGGGAGCCGACTGCCGGACAAGAGCACGTGGGAGGCAAAACTCCCATTATCCACTGATATGTATCTGCTCTCTTATTTGGACATGTCAAATCAATGGATAAAAAGCATCAGCCTCTTTACGTAATAAGGATAATGATTAGGGCGTGTAACAAAAGGATATTGCCACCCCTGTTCCAAATTTAGAGGGGATATTAATGTGACAAAGAAGTAAAGAACCCCCTTGCTCTTATTAGAGGAAACACAAATCGTTATTTCTCATAAACCTAATACGTAGATTATACTAGTCCATCTTGGCTCCTATCACGCCGCATTCATGCTACGTGCCTCTACTACTGTTTTCTTTTATTGCACTTTGATGTTGTTCATATTTTTACAGCACCATGTGCCTTGACCTTGACTTTGACACATGCTTCAACTCGATCTTAGGAACGTGCGGTATTTTTTTGGGCTCGGCTCGTAGTGCTTCTTGTAAAAATATTACAGAATGAATAGACAATATGTGAGTTTTTATGGTATGCACTCGCTTTTTAAAACGGTATTTGCTCCCTTATTAAACTCCACAGGTTAATAGTCAGGAGAGAATCTACAATTTTACCTTTAAAGGGGCCGAAGTATGTTTCTGAAAATTGTCAATAAAAGAATAATTGCCCAAATTAATATGTAATTAATAAGTGAAACTTTTGTTCAATAGTTAAATTTGTTCATATTTGTTTGATAATAGAACAAAAGAAGTAAATAGTATAATTGTTACATTAGGTGTTTTAATTGTTTTGTTGTTTAACTTTCATTTGGTAAAGTCAAAGTAGGTGATGACTGCAATAAATATATAATGTGATAGAAAGAAGAAGAGAAAATATTGGTAGTTACCCGGATTAAAGAAATCTTCCTACTATCTCTCATACAGCGATAATTATTGATCGCTAAATATTTCTGGCGACTTTTATCAAGTAACGTTAAAAATACTGTTAAATATTTGTTACTGAAAGTGTTAGCAGAAAAATCGCTGAAAATATTTAAAGACTATTTAATTGTCACTATATACGGAGTTGGATTCTTCTAACCCAGATAGCAGCCAAAAATTATTCAAAGAAGAATAAACGCACTATTACTGCTTTGGGAGACAAATATTATTAGATACGGTAAATTGCATTAAAAAAATAAGGTATTAACTTCATTTCCAAGATTTTTGGAGTGGCCATGGCTCCCACTTGCCACCGCTTAAATCCGCCCTTCATAGCAAAAAAATTTGTCTTTTAAGATAAAACAGGCGACATATTTGTGATTTTTGCAAAAGAATAGATATAATTATTCAAGAGAGAGAACAAAATATAAATTTGGAGTAAGGAAATATGTGGACAACAAACTTACTTATAATGCACCAACATGTGCATTTAGTTATGACAATTAAATGACACCTTCAAATGGCTCTACAGGTGCCATTTAAAAGTTACATTTTTTTTTTATAAAAAAAGACACCATGAAGAGGTGTCTTTTGAATTTAAACAAGAATTGAAACTTTTAGAAAAATTCAACAGATACACCTTTTCCCATCATCACAGTCTGACTTTGTCGCAAAAAGAAAGGCTAGGCTTGCTGGCTGGGAAGAGGGCTCCTAGCGGCACAATTCGCATATGCGAAGTGTGCTTAAAAGCATCAAAATGCCTTAGTATTATGGACGTGTGGTGCACCGCACATGTGTGAGCCCATGTTAATTTTTTTGGTTCAAGCGAGCCCATGTTAATGCACACTGTGTTCCTAGCACAATCTGACATATCACTTGTTTATTTATACTCACAACCTTTTCATTTCTCAAGTAACTTGAGAATCCACGGTTTGACCCTTTGATTTCACTAATTTTTTTCAAACTTTGAGATCTTAGATCTCCATAACCATTGAGGAAAAAGGGTGATTCTTCTCGACATACACCTTGTAGTGTAAACAGGTTTTGCCAAGTCCAATGTCGAAAATTTTCCAACAGTACTTTAGAATGAGGACCTCTTGTGACGGGACAAGTTCATTCTCCAAGACACATATCTTCACCCAGGCGATTTGTACAACTGTGATTTGTCGTACTCATTTTATTGGGTGATCATCCATGTCCCCGAAATTATGAGTCGGGTTCACTCGCAGAAAGGAGCACTCTTGAGGGCATCTCAACTAATCCGCATGGCAGTAAGGTGCAGGCTTCCCCACCATTGTCAGAATTTTCAGGTTTCTTGTTCCTCATGTGAAGCTCAACTTGGTTGTTAGATCGGTGACTGGATCAATATCATTCTCTAACCACAACGGAGTTGTCTGAGTCAGTATTCTTTGATAGATAGATTGAAATTGTGCGCGATAGGCCTAGTGAGCGGGAATTTGGTGCCAAAACAAAGGGGCATAGTGCACCCTCAACAAGTTGTCGTGTCGCTCCCAAGGACTGCCACCATATCATTTGCACAACACTTCAAGTATTTACTTTCTCGCTCTTTAATCTCGGAATTAGAGAATCCTGGAGAGTGAAAACAATCCAATTGCATACACTAATATGTATGGGATCATGACATTGGACATAAGCACTGGACCAAAGCTTTGAACATTGGACTCATGACCCCCATCCCATGCACCAAAAAAAAATTAGTCACTTCGACTAAGTCGTATCGGTTTTCGTCCTCGCTCTCTCATCATTGCTCTGCACCACTTCTGTTTTTAAAGAACAGACCTTATTCACGTGACTAATTTAGGTGGAAGTAAATTATTCAAGTACAAACTTGATGATGGCCTTTCAAACGGGTTATTCAAGTACAACCCTTGCCAGGCTTGCAAGATGAACCGTTGTGGAGCCCATTTTCCGCTTAATAATGCATCATAGTACGCAGTGAATGTGTCCATTACATACAACCAAATTTGGTCCCAAGTGAGAGACAGTTTCTGATTGTCCCCACTCACCAATTGAATGCCAATGGAGAAAAAGTGTTCCATTTATACAGTGCATAATTGCTATCTTCCTAACTTTCAAATGGAGCTGGCACATTTACTCTCACGTGGCTCCCTACCATGACTCATAAGAAAAATAACAAGAAGATCTATCTTATCCAGAAGAGGAAAATATGGTTGGCCAAATCGATCTCATCTTTAATAGCATATATTACCAAGAGAGTGACGTCTTCTTCAACACTTGAGGTGAGGGTCTCATAATCGAAAGTTGTCCAGTTGTTAGTTGTTTGAACCAGTAATGTATGCAACTTATCGTACTAGGATATTGAAGTACATGACACCGTATACTTCTTTCCTCTCTGCATGAAATTTGTGCATGGGATACAATTGTTTAGTGTCGTAGGATGCACTTTTCAGATGTGGGTTTTTGGAGGAATGGATATAGAGAGTACTCATCAGCTTCTTGTTCGATCTTGCCTTCTTATAGAGCAGTTCTCTGTGGGGTTGGGTTAGGTTGTTTTCGAAACTTTGGATGAAAGAGATTATCTAATATGAAGAGCTTTTCAGTTTTCTGTTACTTTAGTTTAGCTTTAATTCAATGTGTCTCGGTAGCCATCTTGAAAAGAAGAAAGTAGGAAGATTTGTGGTGTAACTAGGGTTTATAAAATGTGGATTTGTGTTTGAAAAGTCTAAAAGGCTTTGGCACTTGGGGTTGAAGAGGATGAATGATGTGCATGGATAGGTGGGCTTAGCTTCTGCTTTATGCAAAAGTTGATAGACTAGATGGTTCGTTTTTTGTGCACGTGGCTTCGTGCTTTATTCCACGTTACTCTCTGATTCTTGCTTTAGCATCCATCATCACTTTACAGTTTACACACACACACACTCACTCTCCAGCTTTGGAAAGTGCAGAAACAGTTGCAGATTGCTTTTGTTACTATGCATATATACGCTTGTCCTGAGAAGTCATATAAGTAGTGTACATGTTATCCCAACTTTTTCGGACTTTATTTACTCTTCCGACAGTGCGACACTGCTTTACTTTGGTTAATTTACGACACCGGGTTTCAGTCATTACACTGATACTAGTTTTAAGAGACATCAGATCCGCTGCTGAATAATATATCTTTGTCAATAAACGAGTGTTTTTGCATTGTAGCGATAAATGGCTGTCATCATAAATTTCAATTATAATGACAAAGCATTTTAAGTGATTTTTAGTTAAGCATCTATAACGGGAACCGTACTATAACGTCAGTGGGGAACCTCTTACACTAGTTTCAGTTGGCGATTGAGGCTTGTGATGTTGCTTCAAGTCTCCAACCATTTAATTTATAAATGTAAATAACAAGGAGTTAAAAACAGAAGAAAAAAAAATTTGGGCCCAGGCCCGGCCTAAGCCCGGCCCTAAATATTGGGCCTAGGGCCAGGGCTTGGACTGGGCCCAAATATCCCAGATTTCAGGCCCCGCCCCGCCCCGTTTTCGTTGGAGGCCCGCTAGGCCGGCCAAGCCCGACCCATTGACATCTTTGCTTTAGTACCTTTTCTTGGAATTCAATTTTCGCTTTGGTACAAATTTACAGCTCGAGCTGCGGAGGAACCATCCTTCTGTTTGCTAGAATAATAAGTTGATCTACGTATTGCTAGGCATGTTGAACATATTAATTAACCTTGGGTTAGTTTTCCTTCTACTTTTTTGTCTCCTACTTTGTCCGTTCTCTATGCAGTTCTTGTACTCTCAAATCCTTGAAATGAATATTTGTACTATGCCCCATCGTTAATTTAGTCCCTCTCTTGACATTTATGTTATAAATTTAGGGGTATTTTAGTCGATTACAGAGCTACCTTTAAGCCATCAACCTCTCTCTGTCTTCCCTTTCTTTCTCTTTTGCCTTTCCTTCTCTTCTCCATCCCCGCAGTCACCACGGTGAACCCACCACTACTCTGTCGCGACCATTAGTATCCACCACCAAGCCAGTTACCATTCTATTGCCCTACCAAACAAGACCATCAGTTCGACCACCATCAGCCCCTACCACCTCTACCATAACTACCACCACCAACAAACCCTCCAACGTTAAATTCTCGGTTGTCGTCGCCACAACACCAGATTCAAATCATGCTGCTGAATTTGTAGCAGCTGCCGCAGCCACACCACAAGCACTGTCAATCACCACTTCTCCACTCCATCGCCACACCATTTTGCAATAGCCTTATTTACTTCTTCATTGGTTTTTTTCTCAGTCAATTATTTCCTTTTCATTTTCTTTTTATTTGGTATGTGCGGTGCTGTTGGCAGCGAATTTGTGGTGCTAGTGTTGGCAGGTTGATTTGGTGGTGTTGATGGTGATGGATGGGAAGGGGAGGGAGGTGACGGTTGTGGAGGCAGTATGATGGGTGGTGGTGTTAGATGGTGCTGGTTGCGAGGTGGAGAGGGGTGATGGGTGTGGAGGCAGTGTGATGGGTGGTGGTGTTAGATGGTGAAAGGGGGGTGACGTGCATGTCATGTATCGTTTTTACCTTGAAATGACTGATATATCCCAAAATTTAACAGAAAAACAAACGAAATAACTAAAATGGTAACAATGCATGATAAAATGATAAATTCAAGAATTTAGAAGTACATGGATTGAAATAAAAAAAAAAAGATAAAGTACGAATGAGATACATAAAATCAACCATATTAATTGTTATTGTATATATCTTGAGAAATTAAGTTGTGTAAGCACCGCTTTGACTACCTTGCCAAACATTCTCCTCGGAGATATACATTTGATTAAAAATTGAACTGAAACCCAAATTAAAAATGGGTCATGAAAGATTGAAAAGTCAAAACACTTTTGAGTTGTTTCAAAAGGAAATGGGGAACTCGGGAGTTGTGACCGGAGAAGCCACGCACAGGAACCACAGACCACACAGTCCACCCCCGTGCATGCGCTGCTCATTCGTCCATGTCACCTCTCATATTTTTTGGTGGATGCAAACGTTCCACATCTATTATTGGACCACACGACCAAGAATGGGGTTATGACACCTTTAACTAATTGATTGATAGAACCAACGCCAGCCCCCAAAATGATAAACAATGAAAAACTTTTACAAAATTTTTTTAATTTAAAAAGTCATCAATTTTTTTTGGAACAACTCAAAAATAAAATATGTTCAATTTTATTTAGAACGGAGGAGGCAATAATTAATCAAAAAGAAAAATCTCAAAATCATAAAAGCTTAGGGACTACGTGGATGGAAGAAACTTGAAACTTGAAACAAAAGCCTTCCAACTTGGAAAATGGATGTTCTTAAGAACAAAGAGTCAGATTGAATTGATGGTGGAGGTTTGTCAATTTAATTATCCCTCTATCCCAAACTATTTAATTAGGTTTGTCTTGCACGCTTCTTTAGGATATAAGTCATTTCTTCTGTTTCAAAATATTAAATCATGTTTGACTTGTACGCTTATTTAGGATGTGAGTCATGTTTTAGAAAACAACTGTTCTTAAGAACAAACAATCGGCTATTAATTGATTGGTGGAGGTTTGTCAATTTAATATTCCCTCCATCCCAAACTATTTAATTAGGTTTGACTTGCCGCTTATTTAGGATATAAGTTACTCCTTTCGACCCAAAATATATGACCGTGTTTATCTTGCACGCTTATTTAGATATTAAAAATAATACTTTCAAGAAAAATGAGTTGGCTCTTGATTGACTGGTAGAGGTTTGTCAGATAAGTACTCCCTCTGTACAAAATTATTTAATTAGGTTTGGCTTACACGCTTATTTAGGATATAAGTTACTCCCTCCATCCCAAAATATTTAATTGTATTTGACTTGTACTCTTATTTAAGATATGAGTCATACATTATGAGTTTCTCATTATACTTCAAGGTATGTCCCAAATTATTTAATTAGGTTTGACTTGCCTGCTTATTTAGGATATAAGTTACTTCCTTCATCTGAAAATGTTTGATCGTGCTTGACTTACACTCTTATCTAAGATATGCGTCATATTTTATGAATTTCCATTATACTCTAAGGTCCGTCCCAAATTACTTAATTAGCTTGACTTGCACGTTTATTTAGGATATAAGTTAGTCCCAAAATAGTTGACCCTGTTTGACTTGTACGCTTATTTAGGATATGAGTTAGTCCCTCTGCCCCAAAATAGTTGACCCTATTTGGCTTATACGTTTATTTATGATATGAGTCTTATTTTAAAAAAAATGATGTTCTTTAGAATAAAGACTTTTCATTGATTGGTCGAGGTTTGCCAATTTAATATTCTCTTTGTTCCAAATTATTAAATTAGATTTGACTTGCACGCTTGTCTAGAATATTTTTTAGTTACTGCCTCCATCCCATTAATAGTGTTTGACTTACGCACTTATTTAAGATACGAGTCATATTTTATGAGTTTCTCATTATACTTGAAGGTCCGTCCCAAATAATTTAATTAGGCTTGACTTGCACGCATATTTTGGATATAAGTCAGTCCCTCCATTCCAAAATATTTGATTGTGTATGACTTGTACGCGTATTTAAGATATGAGTCATATTTTATTTCAAAAGAGAGAATAAAGGAAGAAAGTGGTTCAGGAGTGAGAAATTGTGTTAGTGGAGAATTAAATATACAGAGAGGAAATAGAATAAAACAAGTGTAAAAAGGGCAACAAAAAAAAAAATACCTACAGAAACTTTCTTAATTTAGAAAGTGATCAATTTTTTTGTGACAGCTGAAATAGAATATATTATCAATTTCTTTTAGGATGAAGGGAGAATATATTATGAATTTCTCAATCTACCCAAGAGAGAGATAGATTGGGAGAAAAAAGTAGGACTTGAGAGAAAATTAGTTGGTAGAAGATTAAACATGGATGAATAAGGTAATCATTCTTAATATTTCTTAATTTGAAAAGTAATCATTTTTTTTTTCAAAAGTTCAAATAAGGAATATGATCTATTTCTTTTTCTTTTTTTTAACGGAAGAAGTAATAGTTGACCAAAAAGTAAAGATCCCAAAATTATTATACACTAGTTATCAATTAAGTCAATTTAATCCGTGTAAATTTAATTTCGGAGATTTCTTAGACGAAAGATTCTTCCAACAACGAGTGTTAAAGTGTCGTCGACTATTCATGGATTGGTGGAGTTTCCTCAATTTAACAATATATCTAGCGCCACCCTTTTCAGATTTCTTTGCACTATTTATACGGTCGTGACAGCCTCCTGAATCTCTCATCCCATAGACCTCTCTCTGTGTCTCTGTGTCTCTGTGTGTGTGTGTGTGTAAAATGGTGAGTGGATTGGTGAGAATCAAGGCAACTTACACAGTGAGACCAGCCAAGGCAACACCAAATGGGCTCATGCGTTTGTCGGACGTCGACCAAGTACGTGCCGTAACGCATGCGCCCACGGTCTACTTCTACGATAACCCCGGCGACTTCGCGTCCAACGTGAATGTCATCAAAGACTCACTAAGCAAGGCGCTGGTAGCGTTCTACCCGCTAGCGGGCCGCCTGCAATGGATTGCAGGCGGCCGCCTCGAGCTGGACTGCAACCCCGTTGGCGCTAAAGTCACCGTAGCGGAGTCCGACTCCAAAATACGCGACTTTGGGGACTTCGGTCCAACTCCGCAACTTGAGATCCTAATCCCACACATAGACTACACTGCACCAATTCACGAAATCCCACTGATGTTGGTGCAGGTCACGCGGTTTAGCTGCGGGGGCATTTGCATCGGCCTAGCGATATCACACGTGATTGTGGACGGCCATAGCGCGCTTTACTTCATCACCGAGTGGGCTAAAATTGCCCGCGGCGAGCAGTCTGAGAACTTGTCACCGTATCTTGATCGAACGATATTGCTAGCCAAGCAACCTTTGCGTCCACCAAAATTTGATCACCCGGAGTTTGAACCCCCGCCGCGCTTGATAGGCTCCTTTGATGATTCGGAGGAGCGAAAGAAGGAAACCACTGTGGCCATGCTAAACCTAACCAAGGAACAAATCAAGAAACTTCGCAACAAAGCTAACGAGGCGCGGACAAGTGATCTCTACAGCAGGTATGAAGTTCTGAAAAGTTAACCTTCTTTTTGCTAGTAGCTTTCACTTGTCACACTTCCGTGATTTTGTCAGCTTTGTAGCTTTGCTGATCTTGAATCCACTCCTGCAGGTACGAAGCCGTGGTAGGCCACATGTGGAGGTGCGCATCCAAGGCACGGGGGCACGCAAGTGAGCAAGTAACAACACAGTCTATAATCGTGGACTTTCGAGCTCGCATGGAGCCACCAATGCCCCAACTGTTCTTCGGAAATGCAATCAGTCGAGTTATAGCAAAAGCTACATCAGGCGAGCTAGTCAGCAAACCACTATGCTTCGCTTCGGGCAAGATACGAGAAGCCATAGAGCAGGTCACGGAAGAGTACGTGAGGTCTTCTCTAGACTTTGTTGGCGGTCAAGAGAATGTTTTCCAGTACCGCACTTCGCACACCGTCGGGTGTCCAGCCCAGGGAACGTATTTTTGGAACCCAAACATGGAGATAACAAGCTGGGCAGGACTGCCATTGTACGATGCTGATTTTGGGTGGGGAAAGGAAATGTACATGGGGCCTGGAGCAATTGGTTACGATGGAAAGGCTTTTATACTCCCTGGTCATGATCAAGATGGATCATTCAGCATAGCTTTGAGGTTGCAGGTAGCCCATATGGGTGCATTCAAAAAGTTCTTCTACGAAGATATTTAGCAACTTCATGTCATCCCAATATTTCAACTTGGGGTGCTTGACTTTGGGTGCTCCAGTTTCTTTCTTTAGGTAGTGTAGCAGGCATGGATGTTTTGTTTTGTTTTGCATGTTGGATTCTTGCGGCTTGTATCTTTAAGTGAAAGATTAAATAAGGTTAAAGTACTGTTAAAGTACTGTTGGGTTATATATGCGACGTGAAGAGATTCTCGAAATCTCGTCTTCAGCACTTGATTTGATGAAGTTGACGTCTTCAAGGGGACGCTAGGTTGAGAAACTTCCCAAAATATTTCTGTTCCATTCGAATTTGTAGATGAAGCTCAGTTGATGCTCTATAATGAGCCATTGACAATCGACAGTGCGTTGTTATCTTTCCGGCCATGGATAGAACATGTCATTCGCTCCTCAGATTGACTACCATGGACCGCGGGTGAGAGTGCATAACATACCCGGTGATTGCTACTCGATGCAGTTCGCTAAGCATATAGGTAATTTGCTAGGCCTCACCATCCACACCGATTAGTGGGAATTGCGAATAAAATACACTTACTGCTTCCAAATATTGGTTTGGGTCCCCGTCGATGAACCTCTCCTTTCAAGATTTTTTTCTCCTCTTACATAATCAATCCACGATATGGCCCAATTTCAGCTTTGAAAAACTTTTTCATGTAAGCTATACTTGTGGGTGCTGGGGTCATTCATCTGACAAATGCCGGAGAAATTAAGACTCCATTTGACAAGCATTTGCACAACAACTATAGAGAATCCAAAACATTTCCATGAACCCCCCAATTTTTGAGTTGGGACACCCAACTCACTATCCGACCCATATGTGAGTGGATATGGAGTGATTTTGTTGGGTGTTTGTAGGTGTAAAGGTGGAGCAAAAAGGGGGCTGCACGGCTGTGTTTTAGGTGTAATAAGGGGAGCAAAAGGGGGCTACACAGCTGCTCTAAAACAGGTGTGGTGTGTGTGTGTAATGGGTTTTTAGTGTGTGTACATGTGTGTAGTGTGTGTTTGTAATGTGAGTTTATTTCATTCATATTGACCCCGTAATCAAGATCATTAAAATTTTATAATAGCATAAACATAAAAATAAGGGTAAATTATACACGGCACCCCTGAGGTTTGCCCTAAACTACACACAGCCCCTATCATATATTTTTATTACACTCCGTTCCCTGAGATTTATAATATGTTTACACAAAACTCTATATCGTTAAATTTATGTGAATAAAAGTTAGGTCACCACATAATATTTTTTTCTATTAGACTAGGAGGTAAAAGAGTGGTAAAACATTATAATACCCTATCCTCCAAGAAAAAAGAGATATTTATATAGAGAGAGTAGTGTGATCAACCCTAAAACTTGCCAAATCTTAACCGTCCATCAAAGTTAAGAGTTTAGGGTCTATAAGCCTTTTATACCCAATAAATCATTAGCGTATTGGATGATAAAATAAAATTGGCTCATAAAGTTATTTAGCCAATTTAATTAGTTAATGTCCAAGTCAAATAAATAATCAACATTAGTATGAGCCTTTAGGCCACTTAATTGGATTGGACCGATCAATTCCAACATTTTTCCGCTTGGCCGAGGGTTATATTAAGGTTAACATCATAAGTTTTGGACATAATGAAATTGAACAAAACATCCCATAAGCTAGGCCAAATTTAACAAAAATACTAAAATGAATTGAAGAGGGTATCCATGCCTCTCAATACCAGAGCACCGTTCTCCGATTACAATTTCAGAACTTTTGTCAAATATGATAGTCAAACAACTTTATAGACATGAACTGCATCGTTCCATAATAAATAACAATATGAACGAGTTCATGTGATCCTTACATGAGTGTTTGTTTCATAATATTTCAAATGAGCACTTTCAACGAGAAGTAACAAACCATAAGCATAATATCCCGAATCCAAAACAAAAGGTGACCGCGTAAATAACTATCTCAAATAAAAAATCCATAATCTGAGGGAAAGGCTATCAACTAAAACCATGCTAGCAACATGTTCTCGAAAGAGATTGGATGGTAAGCCTTTAGTCATGGGATCCGCCAACATAGCAATCGTACTGATATGCTGAATAGACACTATTTGATTCTGAATTCTTTCCCTCACAACAAGATACTTAATCTCGATGTGCATCTTACATGTTTGTAAAAATTAAGAGGTTGAAATCTCGCGGTTGTTCTCTCTCAATGGAATTGCTAAACCTCTGGACATATGACTTCTCTGATCAGACTATTAAAGTTCAAAATTTTCGAGTGCAACTCGCGCTACCAGATCCTTCAGCTCAGCTCGATTCCATCCACCTCTTCAACCATTTGAATTGGCTGCTACACAGTGAGTAGTTAAGTTGGGCCCAAAACTGATGAGAAAAATGGATGAAATTTGGTGATGGCAAAGAATTTTTTTTTTCAGCCTCAATAACCAAATATTTCTTTGTTTTAAAAGTCATTTCACAGACTTGTTCAATACTTTTCCCAATCCCCGCCAAGATTTTCCATGTTTAGGGGCTCTAAGATATTTCAACTCACCTGATCAAATAGCCTTTTAAATCGACCCTTCGTAGCTTTAGAATGCAGCAACTTCCACATGTTCTTGCAACATCTACCGATCTATTTAGACATTTTCTGTTCCTGTTGGTGGCGTTCTAATATTCATGGCTGTCACCGTAAGTTGTAGTTGGGTCGCAACTTGCGGTTGCACTATATATTAATCACTTAGAGAAAAAAGTGAGCTTAAGATGTAATCTGGAACTTAGGTTTTGGCTCGGTTGTGATTAGCACAAATTGGGTCGAAGGTACAACTAGGTAGTGTGGCAGTGACATTGTAGTGGGGTGAATTAAAATGGGAGAAAGGAATATATATTTTCGTACTATTTGGATTAAATTTTTTCAAAATAAAAACAAAATTACACAATAAAAAGAATATTTGGCCATCGTTGCAAAACAATAAATAAAAAAAGTACAGATGGTAAACAAACCTCTTTAACTCTCTTAAGGTAAAACCTCTTTAACTCTCTCACTTTTACCCATGTTTTACATAAAAGGATCTGAAGTCAAACTACATATTACTACTGTCAATAAAAAATAAACCGTCAGCCCAATTCCTACCAAATCATTTTCTTAATATCGTTCTCTCACTAGGTTAGAATAACCAATGATCTTAGAAAAAATCGAACTCCATTAAAGCAAAGATTTCCCGCTCAATTTATCATCTCTTTATTTTCAACATTATGCAATTTCTTCTATGTTGAATTTTTATAGAGTTAATTACGTGGTTGACCACTGTACTATAACCCAAATTTCACTTTGATCACTGAACTTTAATTTGTGTTAAAGTGACCATTGGATTCTTTAATTTTTTCAATTAAGTTATTCCGTTAGGTTCTGTCAAACCCAAGTCCTTTAAATGACTTCATTCGGGGGTAAATTTGTCATTCCAATATCTTCTTCTTTCTTCTCCCCATATTTGCCTTCCAGCCCAACACTACCACTGACCACCACCACCACTAACCCAACACCACCACCAACCACCAAGCATAGCCACACATCCACCACCAACTGCTAAAAATAACTAGCTAACTCTCGTTTTTTTCTACAATCCTCTTGACTCTCTCTCTAAAACAGACCCATTTCCAAACACTACTAACCCAATTGCCACCTCTCCCCCACATCACAAGCACCCCATCACCACACTAGTTGTAACCACAATCATCACCAAACCTGCCTATACCAACCACCAACACCACCACCACCACAACACCTACAACCATCGTCATCAACGAACCCGCAACCACCCCACCGCCAAACCCAACTCGCCCACAGCGAGCAAACCCTTTGATGATCGCAATTTCAACAAATTGCCCATACTTCTCAGCAAATTGCCCAATCCTCTTGTGTCAAAGTGCCTTCATAATATTCTCACTTTACTTCATAATTAATGGAGACCTATCGAGATCTGCCGCTAGTGAACTTCAGATGAAGTTCGTCTTGCTATGCCCTTGGAGTATTCCACCGTGTTCCACAAATTTGAAATGGGGGTGTGAACAAGTGAAATACATCGATGGAAAAGAGAATAAGGGGAAATCGACGTGAAATGGGACTGGGGTTGAAATAAACAATGAGGGGAGGAAGGGGAAAGGGGAGGTAGTTAATGACGACAGTGGTGGTCACTACTTGTGGGTAAGGGCTAATGGTGGTGGCGGTGGTTGGACGATGATGGCTGCTAAAGGTTGGGTAGTTTTGGTGGTTGGATAGGGTGGTGGGTAATGGGGATCGGAGGAGGAAGACGAGATAAAGAGAAAGAAAATTAGAAAAGTAAAAGAGAACTAATATTCTCTATGTTTTCGATTTCCACTAATTTAGCTCCACGTGCCTCGCAATGGGCAGTTAACGAAAAAATTGAACTCTCAATTAAAGCAAAGAATTCCCGCTCAATTTACACAAATCGAAGTTATTTTCAACATTATGCAATTTCTTCTATGTTGAATTTTTATAAGCAAATGCCAACAAACACTATAGGAAAAAAGACGTTAATCTTATCATTAATAAATTTAATTTTTATTAAAAAGTGTTATTTTTGAAATGGTTGCATCACCTGTGTCTAAATGTACAGAGCTTTGGATGGTTGGCGTCATTACTCGAAAGAGAATGGAAAAAAAAAAAAAAAGTTAAAGGTAAAGATAAAATTTCTTAATCTTCGTGGGTAATGCGTGTAAAGATTTCACAACGTGCCCCGAGTTCTCTACCCTGACACGTGGCATTTGAACACGTGGCACTTTCTGAAATACTTCGTACCGGTTATTCGGCAACGTAAGTACCACGAACACTTTTCCATCGACCGCCACAATATGGACGACAAGGAAGGAGGAGCCGAGTCGGGACTCACCTCCGACTGGGCCGACTTGACTCACGAGTGCCTCATCAACATCCTCTCGCGGCTCACCCTGGAGGACCGGTGGCGTCGAGCCACGCTCGTCTGCAAGCCATGGCTCCGCGCCGCCAGGGACCCGTGCCTCAGTTCGGCCTTCGACCTCGAGAATCACTTCGACTCGGCCTTCGACTCGCCCCTCTGGTGGACCCCGGATTTCGAGAGGAAGATCGACGCGATGCTCCGATCCGCCGTCGTCTGGAGCGGCGGGTCCCTCACCGAGATCCGCGTCAGGCACTGCTCTGACCGGTCTCTCTCTTTGGTCGCTGAAAGGTATTTGTTTTTGTTTTTGCGCTAAATATGCTTTTTGCGATTGATCGTGTAAACATCGACTTTTGCTCGTTGTTTTTATCTTTGCTTAGACTTGGCAATTTGATACTTATTTATTTTGTTGTTCAATTCAATGCCCATGTGTACGAAAATTTAACTTAAGTGTTTCCAAAAAGTCAAAGGTACAAGTCCATCTCCATCAACCGGGGGAGTATGATTAAGGTCTGGATTTATTGCTTGTAATTAGTTGGTTGATAATTGGTTACCAAGTTTTCATTCTTGAATCTGTGAAAGTGAGTTTTTTCCTTTGTTAGGTAATTCCATTTTCATGGTTTTACTTGTGTACTTAAGTTGGCTGTTTGGCTTACTCCCTATGTATCATTAGATTTGCTCACTCTCATTTTTTGCTAATTTCTAGGATCGTATTTGGACATCTAAACAGTGAATTGAACTATATTAGTAATTTCATATGAAATAATTGTAGTTTGACAATTCAAATTCGGGCAAGAATGATGAGTAAGGTCAGAAGGGACAAAAATCATGATGTGGGGAGGTGTTTTGTGATATTGCTTGACAGATGCGACATATTTTGGTTGAGCTACATAGAAATAAAATTTTGAAGCACATTATACTAAGAAGTAAGGACCTTGAAGAAATGAAATAAGGACAACTAAGAAAGAGGAGAAGAGATTAGCCTAAGTAATCATTTCCTTCTCCTTGTTTGCGAGTGGAGGGAAGGGGAAGTGCCTCTCTTTCCTCTTGCTTGAGAGCTGAGAAGCGTGGAATTACAATAGATATTTTCTTGTACCAAAGTAGATGCTGAACATGGCGGCAGTCAACAGTTCAGACATTTTGCTCCATTAAACAAAAAACACTATTTAGGGAGTCTGGGAGATAAGAAGAGAATTTTAACCAAACATATAAAAAAAAAGCCGCCAAGATCTGTACTGGTCTATTTTGCCATATGTACCAAAATCAGGCCCATAACCAAATTTCTTGAACACTTCCATAATAATCCCTCCGTCCCAAAAAAATTGATTATATTTCCTTCTTGGGCTGTCAGAAAAATATTGATCACTTTCCAAATTAAGAAAGATTCTGTAGGTCTTTTTTCATGTTTACCCTTTTTACACTTTAATTTTATTCCTCTCCACTTTAAATTATCCACCAAGCCATTTTCTCTTTCCTGCCCCCCCCCGCGTTCTCTCTCTCATGGTAGAATGGGAAACACATAACATATGACTCATATCCTAAATAAGCGTGCAAGTAACCTGGTCAAATAATTAGGGCGGAGGGAGTAATAGACAACAAAAGTTCCAGAAAATTAGCCCAATATTTTTTACCCCAAATCAGCGAGTCCTTCAATTTTTCCCCCGAAAAGTAGCACCACGATTTTTATATGAAGCTTTTCAAGACATTTTCAAGCCTTTAAAATGTTAAAATGTCTCTTTTGTTATATGCTATTACGTCGCCACAAATGTGGATGAGGGCTGCGCTTGATGAGATTGTTTACTAGGAATTACTAGTATATTGACGCTTCCGGACTTTTTAAAGTCAAAGGTTTGACGTGCTACCTCCCTGACAATTGTGATGGCGATGATTTAGTCGTTCAATGGCCATTTTGACTGAGCAGCAGGAACCATGGATAGTAACATGGTGGACAAGTAGTTGCACTGAAGTCATAATTAAAGGAAATGGACTGCCTTAGCAACTTTATCTCTTTAGGGTATGTACTTGATTTAAGATAGTGCCTACGGCTCAAACAGCTACAGATTCTGTTAACTTTTCATTGATGTGATGTATTGTTTTCCATTGGCTCCATGTAGGTTTTCTCCTAAGAACAAGCACCAATACCTGCAGTAGTGCCGAATTAATCACTGGCAAATTAACTACCCCCAGGCTCCATATAATAGTTTATTTGTAAGACTGCCCCAGTACCACAACCAGATTTTGAGCTAGTGATGTCCAAAGAACGATCTTTTTGCTCCAATTTGTCTAGTTCTGTTTTCCTCTCTGAGTTTTTGTCCTCGTATGTTACTAGGTTGATTTGGAGAGGAAGTGGTTTCTGGTCTTTCCCTGGGTGCGGTTTGCCGGTTTTGATGTTTTAAGGTTTTGCTTATGCATATGGAGAGAGAATCAGAAGTGTCGGAAAAGTAGCTTTAGGTTCACGAGACTTGAGCTTAATGGAGAGAACTTAGAGCGTAGGAGCACGGATGGAGAGTAGCAAAGATTAGATGGACAGACTAGAGCATTGCTATTGGAACTACTCGCATGTTGTTTTCACTTGAGAGGTGCGTTTGGCATATATCCTATAATTGACGATTATCTATGATGCTGAAGTGAGAGCAGCACAATAGAACAAAGCAAAGCTATTTTATAGCGGCGGAGAGGTACTTTAGCATCCAAAGCTTTAGGTTAAGCATGCCTAAGACGTAGTGCTTGGATTGCTATTTCAGTGAAACTAGGACGAGGTCCCGGGAGGGCATACATATGGATGGTCGAGAAGTGCATAAGAAAGATATCTTTAGGTATCTTGAGTCAATATTAGACAAGGCGTGAGAAATTGACGAGGATGTTTCACATAGGATGATAGCAGGTCGCTGAAGTGGAGGTCTGCTTGTGGGGTTACCATAACATTGCTTTCGAAAATTTAGTAGGACAGCAGTAAGACCGGCAATGGTGGATGGTTCACAATGTTGGGCAACTAAGAAGGACCATACACGCAAGCCTAGTGCAGCCCAAGTGTGAATGCTTAGGTGGATGTGCAGCCCAAACAAAGAGGAATGGAATGTGAGATGAAGATATCTGCAAGTGGGGATGGCACGAATTGAGGAAAAGATGAGGGAAGATCACTTGAGAATGTTTGGTCATACCCAACATCGGCCTTTGGACGCCCCTGTGAGAAGAAGTGATTAGTGCCAAGTTGATGGACGAGGTAAGGGTAGACCGAAGATAATCTGCGAAGAACTAGACTTGATTCCTAGGAATTTACCTGAGAACATGGGCTCTGATAAAGGATGCTGAAGAAAAGGATTCATGTAGCCAACCCAACTAATTGGGGCTAAGGCTTCGATGATGACAATGAAGCAACTAAGAAAAACATGTTTTCCTATCACATAAAATTACAATTATTGTAGCAGCAATGAGATGGATGTAACGTTGGAAAGTAAATAGAGATGAATAAAAGAAGAAAAATTCTACTGTAGAAGTGACACCTATAGAAGATGAGCTGAGAAAACGTTTGTTTAGATTGCTTGGGCATATACAACGATCAGTTGTGAAGGATTGCTTGATAGGTTTGAAGCTATAGAAGGTACTGCCAAAGGAAGATGATGATTATTTGACAATGAGTAGAAAGTCTGTGGTAGAATTGTTGCGATATTGTTCAAAGATGAAGCTTTGGGATGTGACACCTCTGTGTAGCTTTTGGTCTACGTGGAGTTAAAGCAACAGCAGGGGTTTTGAGTAGGTGGAGGTCCTTGGTATTAAGCATGTTACTTTTGTAGACCAAACATGAGTCTACAGGTTTTCAGATAGATTTTTGGTTTTCCTTAGAAGAGTTTTTAAGTCTTGCATAGTTGGTTATGTGTGTAGGGGTGGCGATTGTGACCCAAATCCATTTATGGCGCCCAATCCGCCCACTTAAAATTCACCCAAACTAACCCATTTAATAATTGGGTCTTCAATGGGTCACTTCTTTTAGAACACAATAACCCACGAGTTTAAGTGGGTTCTAAATGGGTGCCCATTTAACCATATGAAGGTGTATATATACTCTTGCCGCCGCACCCCCCCCCCCGGCCCGCCCGATCTAGACCATCTCGATGCTAGGAATGGTAGCCGTCACTGTAGCTGGTGGTTGTAAATGGTTTGATGACGGTTGGTTAAGGTATGGTGGTGGTTGTAGCAACGGATGTGGTGCCAGTGAGTATTGTGGCGGGGGCAGTCGGCCGCCGTCATTGTAGCTGGCGGTTTGTTGTCGTTGCGGCCGGTTAACCGCCATTGGTGCATGTTCATAAGCTGTCGCCGTTGCTGCGAGTCTGAAGATTGGATCTACCATTACCCAAGATTGGACCAGCCATCGCTGCTCGTGACCAGCCGCCATCTCCATCACCATCACGACATCCTAAATCAGAGTTCCATATCCTAAATCAGTCCTTCCTGATAATTGCGTTAGCTTGCACCTTTATTGTGTTTTTAAAGTTGCTTGAAGGATTTAAAGAGAGAAAGTTATGGTGGTGGTTGTTTATATGGGATTAAGCACATAAACAGGTCAAGTGATGGTTGTTTATGTGGTCGTGCTTGCGTTGGTAGTTGTGGTGTAGTCATGGTTCAAGTTGTGTGTATGGTTGAATCTTTGGCATGAAAGTGGTGGTTGTAGGTGGTGTGGTGGCAGTTTGGTATGGTGGCGCTGGCTGCGGGTGGTGCTGGAATCGGTGGATGAAGATGAAGAGGAGGAGAGAGATCGAAAAATTGTAATGTTTCCTGTTTAGAAAAAAATAATGGGTTACTATTGGGTTAATGGCTAAAACCAACCCATTTAATGAAATGATCCAATTAACCCATTAATAAATGGGTAAAATGGGTCAATGACCCATTATAGCCAACCTGTTTAACTTATGCCCAAGCAATCCACCCACCCATCTTGCCACCCCTAGATTGGTGAATACCCTTCGTTTCGTGTATATGGTTGCTTTCCTTGTCACTGGCGCCTTTTTTGCTTAACTAAATAACTTCAGAAAATGTAAGAACATTGAGGAAGATAGTAAAGAAAGACATGCTGCTTTTCGTTGACCAAAAAAGTTTGGCCCGACACGTAGACGAGAATAGCTAAACAGGGTTTTCTACTGCTAACTCCGACTATTTAAGACAAGGCTTTGTTGAGTTGTGTTGATGCTTGAATTATTTTTCACCGGTTGACCTGTATGCTAGGGCTACAAGTTTCGAATACAGATTAGTTTTTCTAATTTGCTTTTGTGGTTTACGAATTCATCTTTTCTCTCTCTTCACATGTTGTGCACTCTTCTACGAGTCAGGTCCTGAAACCTTTGGTTCTTGGTTCAGAACCTTTCAATTGCTTAGTTTTACGATTTCACATGGTTTCAAGCTTCACATGCGCCCCACACCCCACCTCCCACCGACCACAGATTTTTGTTATGGGTTCTTGCATGTGTTACAGTGGTTAAATGATTGATACTGAATTTGGCCAATATTTTTGTTACAGGTGCCCAAAACTTCAAGTTCTTTCCATTAAGAGTAGTCCTAATGTTACCGATGATTCCATGGTTAAGATAGCTTCTGGGTGCCCCAAGCTCACGGAACTTGACATCAGTTACTGCTACGAAATATCTCACGAATCTATGAGTGTGATAGGTAGCCATTGTGCAGATCTCAGAATACTGAGGCGCAATCTGATGAATTGGTTGGATCCTTCACAACATGTTGGAATTGTACCAAACGAGGTATTGAATGCCTGTCCTCAAGATGGGGACTCGGAAGCTGCTGTGATAGGAAAAGTTATGCCTCATTTGCTGCACCTTGAACTTCGGTTCTCTAAGCTATCAGCTAAAGGCCTTTTTCTGATTTCTGAAGGCTGTTTGGACCTCGAGTACATCGATTTATCTGGGTGTGCAAACGTGACTGGTCGGGATATTGCAACTGCATCATCCCTGATGAAGAATTTGAAAACTATCAAGAAGCCAAATTTCTACATCCCCAGGTCGGTCTTTCACACTGAGAGGTATGGTCATTGGAATTTGTATGATGATCGATTCCAGACGGACGTTTTCCGAATCTAAGTAGGCAACGGAAGAAGACAGGAAGCTCTTTAATCTTTAAGTCAATGTTAATGGACCCAATCTGGGTTAGTATCATTATGTTGAATATAGAAAAGATGAGTTTATCTCTGGTTTTGTGCCAAATATCATCTGTTTCTTCTCTCCAATTTGGTGAAGTCTAACATTCTATTCATTTTTCCAATTTTTCTTATTAATTTTCAGATACGTTATAGTATAATTAATATTCTTCCTGTCACAATAACACTAGCTGATTACCCTCATTATTAAGTTATTAAAATAAGGGCCATCTAAGGAGATTAAATACATTATACTAAAATACTTTTTGACTAAATTGCAACAGATTTTACATACTAAGAGCATATTATTATTATATAAAAAGTTGTTGCTTCATTCTTAAAAGTCATATGGTACCGGCACTTTCAAATATTTATGTGTTATCTCCATAAAGAAGTAGAAAATATAGACTTATCTTTTTCTTTTTCTTTTTACTGAAAGTGAATGAGCTTAGCTAACAATCCTTTCTCAAAGTGACCTGATTCAAAATCGGTAGTTAAAGATTTTATTATATCTTTTTCCTTTGTTATTTTCTTTAGAGAAAACCTATGTTTTTTCTTATCTTAAAGTGCAGCTATATATGCAAAAGTCATACGATTGATATTACCATTTCTATTCTTTTCTTTGCATGGGATGCTGATAACTTTGTATTCTCACTTTGGATCTTCCAGAGATTTGTCATGACTAGCTAATAAGTGTTTTTTCTTCTTCTTTATAATACGAGAATGACATTAATATAAACGATTTCTACACTATTGGGCATTCGAATGTCAAATAGTTACACAACATAGTATAGGTCATGGCAATTTCCATGACATACAAAGACATATATGGGCATCAAATCAAATTATCTGACTCCTATGGCATTTTAATTACAATCTATGTTATTTCGGTAAAGGAGTGCCACAAGCGGAGATGCAATCATGTGACCAGTCTTATTATACATTGATCCATGCACGACATGCATATTCAGCTAAGGATCTCACGGCATGGAAGCAGGCCGGCACAATTACGAGAAAAATCTCTCTCTCCTACTCCGGGCGAAAATAACGATTGCCCTTCCCCACACCTCTCACCTCTACTCCAGTCTCCACCACCGCTTGTTTCTCCGGCGTGTGGTGATGTGGTAACTTTAGTCTGCTGTCTAGCTAGGTTCGTGGGGGATCTTGATGGCTTTGGGGGGCTGGATGGTCTCCGGAGCTGCGATGGTCGCACCGATCAGACTGCAAATCCATGGTTTCCGGCGTTGGAGCTCGGTTGGAGGAGTTGCTAGGGGTAAGCTGTTGGATCCTTGGGGGGCTCTGCGATTGGGTTGTGGTGGGTTTGGGCGTTGGGTTTTTGCCTTCGATTTTGTAATTAGCTTCATTGCCACGGGTCGGTGTTGGGATGGTGAGTCTAGGGTTAGGTTCTGTTCATCTAGGGTTTGTTTCTTCCTTCCCTAGAAAGGTCTTGCGGGTCGCTGTTGGGGTTCGGTTTACGGGTAGTTGATTGGATCTAGTCGGCGTTTTTTAGGGACATCAGTTGACGGAGCCTTTGAAGATGAGGGGCCTCGGTTGCTGATGACGGTATTTTCCGGTGGTCACGGCCGGTTCTTCCGTTGGGTTTGGTGGTCAGGAGGTGGTTGTGCAGGGCTTCGATTTTGTTATGGTTTTTCTCCGATGATCAGCAGCGGTGAGATGGTCGGCGATGGTGGCATTTTCCGGCGCCGGCATGGATGTATGGGGAATCGTTGCCACGTTGCAGTGACGAGGCACGTGTCAATTGTTTGGGCATGTGGTGGCCTGTTTTGCTGGTGTTTGTTTATTGGCTGTTAGTTTAGTCTTTATTTGTTTCTAGTTCATAGTTATCTTGTTTGTTCTGCTTAGGTTATTTTTTGTTTTTCTTAGGTTATCTCTTTTGTTGGTTTATTGTTCTTTTTTTTAGTCGTGGGCTCACCTTCAAGACATGGTTGTTGTCCCTTGTGTGTAGTTAGTGTCTTGGCTTGGATAAATGTGTACTAATCTTTTATGCAGGTAGTCTTTGGTGGAGATTCTTTGGCGATAAAGCCGTTCTTGTTCTTTCCGCTCTCAGATTTTCAAGGATGCCTGGCTCTGTGCCGGTCCTTGTCTGTAGAACATTGCAGGGGATGCGGTCACCTGTTATTTCTTCTTTTATTGTATTATATCTTGTACTACTTGCTTATTAATGATATGAGTTGGTAGGATTTTTACCTATAGTCAAAGAAAAAACTAAGGATCTCGCTTCCCGCATTTGATACTGTAAAGCCCATTTGATACAACAAAAGTTTGAGTAAGCTAGTAGATAGCAAAAGTAAAAAAAAAGGGGGTGTCACCGTGTCTGCGATATCACCACTCCCCGACATCTGAACGAGCAAAAATTAGAGTTAGTACAAAGAATTGAATGTGTTGTGTTATGTTTGATTGCCCACTTGAGTGCGACCAGGAAGCACTGTGCATGTGTGGTGTGACTGTTCGAAGCTTAGTTGAAATTACAGTAGAGCCGCATCGACCATTTCCCACACTGTAGAAGGAAATACTGATCCCCAGCTCTTAGCCGAGCAGGGCTAGAATTACATTTTGACATTAATTCTTATGTATATGGCTTCTGGACATTCATTGTGTTGATCATGTATAGTAATGGGGAGGCTAATAGATCTCAGATGTATATTTGTCGTGTGTACACGGGCTACATTACTTCTTAACAATTTAGTCGGTGTTGGGTGTATCTGTAACGACCCGAAAATTTAGAACTCTGTTGCCCCGAGCTCCCGGAGCGTGAACCTACCACATTACATCAAACCCTGTTCACTGATAGATACAATATCCGCAAAAATGCAACTTTCATTACATTAATCTAAATTCTCCAAAATATAAGGTTACAAAAAAAAAAAAAATGCTTAACTTAAACTACTAAAACTTAGGTTCTTTACAGAACGACAAGCTAACAGTGTTGACCCACGCAAAGGTCTTATCACTCAGAGTAGTGGTGGGCACTCTAGGATCTCACACAGTCTCTAAACCTATTCTCGAGCATTCTACAATTGATCATTACATGCAGAAGGGAATCAAACGAAGGGTGAGCTTTTGAGAGCTCAGTAAGGTCGTTCAAGGAATAACCGAAAGAATTACAAAACGATTTAAACGTCTATTCAATAATAATTTTTCAAAACATATCAAACAATTATAAATAGTTTAATGATTTTTCAAAACAATCATAACAATCATAAATAGACACCAAAATGATAAAAAAATCATAAACAGTTACCAAAACGATCATTTAAAGATCATTTTCAGCCATCATTTTAAAATGTAATGGTAATTTTTTCAAAGGATTTTAAAACGAACATAGATACTTCAAGGACAATACGGGAAAGGGTTTTAGAAAATCACAAACAGTTTGATCACAGTATGCAGAAGAGTTTCAACTCAATTCATTCCCAATCATTTTCTTAACAATCATTGTAAGATACAACTGTAAACAAATTCAAAAGATATTAACCATGGGCAGAGGCAATGCCACTTAGGCAATGCACAATACAGAGTACACATGTGTGATGTACAATAACTAGCCCTTTCTATTGATCAAGGAACTAACATGCGTTCCCCGTAGGACGCATGAACATATCATTCTTATAACGTCTCCCTCAGAATAGATTCCCAGGTCAAAATACAGAAGACAACAATCAAAGAATCAAGAATAAATTCAATGCTTGACATGCAATAAAAATGAGCATCAACATGGATTCAAATAACCGATATCAATTAGGGTTTCAAAGACAATTAAACATGCTAATATTAATTCATCACTCAGAATTCAAGAATAACCACAAATAAATAGCAAATAAATATGAATAGTTTTCGAATTTAGGCACAAAAATCTAGAAGAAAGAATGCAAATAATTATCAAATTTGCTCAGCATGCAATAAAAGACGAGTATCGATAAGATTTCTAAAAAACAGATTTAGTCGCAATGTTAGGGTTTGCTTGACAATAACATGCTGATATTAATGGATATCTCAGTGTTCGACAATAGTTATAAGTAAATCGATAGAATACTTACGAGCACAAGTTATCGAAATTAGGGTTCGGACAGAAATCTTTACCCAAGATTCAGATAAAAACTTTTACCTGAATCCGAAGCTAAATTATCCTAACCGAAAAGTCTTTTACTTTAACCTAAACGGAACAATAAAATGATCAGAATAGTCTACACTACGATATTATGAACTCAATACTAACTCAAGCATACTCCCAGAATGAACACCTCACCGGGTATGTAAAATTATCAAAATATCCCTTGTGTAGAATTACCCAAAGCACCCCTCATACTCAAATGACCATAACAGCCTTCCATAAATACAATTACTAAAATACCCCTACCATATGCGACTTTACCCAAAAATACCTTTTATAGTTAAAATTACCAAAATACCCCCCTCTATGTGGCAATTTACAAAAAAAATACCCCTAGTGATTCCCACACCAAAAAAAAAAAACTAAATATATATATATTGAGCGCAAGCTAAAAAGTGTTTCGGAAAAAAAATACCCCTAGTGATTCCCACCCATGTAAATCTTATATATATATATATATATATATATATATATATATATATATATATATATATATATATAAAGAAGGCCAGAAACAGTAAGCCGAGATTACTCTACTCCTTGAGAAAGAGTTCCTTGCTTCTACGCTTTTGCTGCTCTCTTTGATGCTTGTAGTTGTGCTCACGAGCAGAATCATTGAAATTACTTAAAGAAAGTACTACTACACAGAATAAGCCAAGTCAACGTTTTTAATCCTAGCATTAGTATAAGATCTTGACTATTCCAAAAACACTATCTCTTCGGTGGAAGTGACGATCGGGCTTCAAGCAAGCTCAGGAGTTCAGGTGCTAAAGAAGAAGGACCGTTGGGTCCGTACTAACCTTACCAGTTATTACTGCTTAGTGCCAAAGTATAAGCAGGAAGGTGAGACCTTAGGGCAGACGATTATCGGTCACGCGGGACGATACGATATCGGTCTACTACTGCGCGGCCTGTTATATAAGTAAGAAAAGGCATTGTTTTCTCGATCAAAATAGACTTCTTTATTTAAATAATTATGTTATCTTTATCTCAATGGGTCGTGATCCATTGCTCTCCCGGGCAACGCGCGAGCGATTGCCCTTTCGATCTGGCCGTCCACGTGTGAGATCTGGACGGCCAGATCTCGCGCGTAGACGGCCTGTTTTTCACCGTCCGTTAGATAATGTAGTAAATGGTGAAATCTGGCCCGCCCACAGGGCCGCGTGAACGGCCAGATCGCCCGGGCAACAGCTGATCCATTTCCCGCGCGAGCAATAAATCAGCTCCATATATATATATATGTACATATATGACACTTGACCTGGAAAATAGAATATTGATGACGCTTGTATTTTCGTTACTGTAGGATATGGCTGGGGTACCTAATGACACATAACTTGGTATCGAAGGATGGATAGAAGATGATGAATTTGAGGAAGAACCCTTCGAGGAGGATCCGGAGGAGGAAGGGCAGGAAGATGGAAACCTTACTCTAATTGAACTGGAAGGGCCGGTCGAGGATGATTTCGGGGTCGAACGTCGAACGCGACGACTCTGTACCTTGTAAATGGGAACGAAAGTGCACCCAATTGGCTAATGAGAAGGATGATCTGATCCGTCAGATGGCGTCCCTAGAGATGGATATCAGCCAAGTGAAGGAGGGAAGAGATTCACTAAATGAACGATTGAAGTTTGAATAGAGGTTTTGATAACGCTTGGGGGCAAAAGCGGTACGAATATAACTATTACTTCAGGAAGAAGATTATGGAATTAGAGAATCTGCTAGGTGATGTTGACTCGGTGACGCTCACGCAGACTCAAATACAGTAATGGATTTCAGAATATGACATGTACATTGAGGAAAAAAACAATTAGGGCGGAGAAAGCGAGAGAATAAAATTTCGGTTGCATTATTTCTGTTAGGAAGCAACAATAGTGTCAGTAGAGAATAAAATTATGTCTTTGTAATCCATAGAAGTGCACGAATTTTTCTTCAACATTTTATTAATGTTATTTATTTCGACAAATTTTAAATTACATTGTTTCTGTTAAATTGTTAAATACAATTATGCGACTCGGATAATAGTTTATTTTATAGCATTGCACGCACACGTAATGGTAATACCAGAGGCCGAGGAGGCCGTACCGGGGGTCGTACTAGAGACCAAAGGGTTCCAGTTGAGGGAATACCCCATGAGATTCCAGTTGAAGAGGCACCCCCCCTCCCCCCCCACAGAGCCCCAACAACCCAATCAGGAACCCATGACTGCCACTTTGAATACTATGAACCAACTTTTGGCAATCATGGCCCAGAATTTGGTCAATCAGTAACAGGGTATACAAAACCCTATTCAGCTGTAGCCGCAAGCACAGGAAGGGAGTACCCTAAGCGAGTTCAACAAACAGAATCCGACAAACTTCAACTGGTCAGTGGACCCTGCAAAAGCAGAGTCCTGGATTGCAGAATTAGAGAAAATATTCCGAGCTATTGGGTTTACATATAAGCAAAGGGTTGAATTTGCGGTATATAAGCTGAGAGGAGAGGCTGACCAATGGTAGAATATGGTGGAGGCTAGTAAGACCGCGCAACAAAGATCTAAAGTGGCTTGGGAGCAGTTTAAAGAGATATTCAATAAGCGGTATTTCTCTGCGAGCTACTGCGAGCAGATGTTGAGAGAGTTCGCCAACATGACTTAGGCGGACATGGAAACAGTGGACGAGTATGAGATGAAGTTCTCACGATTGGCCAGATTTGCAGACAGGATGCTACCAACGGAGGCCGACAAGTGTCAAAAATTTAAGTGGGAGCTTAGTCCTACGTAAAGGAATGGAGTAATCTCGGCTCAATTGTCGAGCTATGTAGAGTGCGTGGATCAGGCGCTGCATTGGAACAGTCCAGATTTGACAACAAGAAGAGGTTTTAGCAGTGCCAAGGTGGCCAGAAGAGGGACATACATGATGGTAGGTCTCAGAGGCTGACAGGCGTCAGCACCTTTCTTTTGCACTGCATTGAGGTGCTTATAGTCAAAGGACAGGGCAAAACTAGGGATTTAAATCCGCTTCACATCAGGGATCTAGACCTGGACAGAGTTTTGGGGGTCGACCAGTGCAGAACACGAGTTATAGGAGTGCACAGAGTGAAAGAGCTAGACTGGCATAGAGTTTTGGGTCCAAACCGCCACTTGGGCCAGGACATCGATCTACACAGAGTGCAGATTCAAGTACCAGGGCAGTTTCTCAAGCTGCTCATTGTACTACGTGTGGGAAGAACCATGGCGACAAATCGTGTTATAAAGTTACTGGGGGATGCTACAAGTGTGGGAGCACTGAACATCAAGTTCGAGATTGCCCATCAGCCAGAGAGAACCAGTCAGTTTTCTGTCCCGCTCCTACAGCTAGCGCGGCAGCGAGCAGTGCTCATCGTCAAGGAGGAGGACAGAGTAAGCAAAGCCCTACTCAGTAATCTCAATAGGGACAGAGGCCCAGGACATCAACCCGTCTATTCTCTATGTCTGCCCAGGATGTTGCGGCATCCAATGACGTGGTGTCAGGTACACTTCCAGTTAACTCACTAGATGCTCGTGTATTGTTTGACTAGGAAGCATCATACTCTTTTGTATCACCTACATTTGCACGATGATTGAAGGTGAAAACCCGACCTTTAGAGGTTGACCTCATGATAGGCACTCCGTTGGGAGAGTCCTTGATAGTATTGATGACTCTTTGTGATTGTAGTGTTCATATTGGGGATAGAGATCTTCCTGTAGACCTCATTCCACTAGATATTCATGATTTTGACATTATATTGGGCATGGATTGGTTATCTGCCAATTATGCGTCTGTGTATTGTCATGGGAAAGTAATTCATTTCGATATACCGGGTCAGCCTAAGTTTGTTTATCTCGGGTCTAAATTAACCGAGTGGACTGGTTAGTATTATTTCGGCCATCAAAGCATAATGGTTACTGCGCCGGGTTGTCAGGGATATATAGAACACGTTATTGATACGAGTCAGAATGATAACGAGTTAAAGTCTATTCATGTGGTAGAGCAGTATCCGGATGTATTTCCTGAGGAGTTGCCAGAAGAGCCTATAGATCGTGAGATAGAGTTTGCAATTGACCTTGTTCAGGGTTCGAAGCCTATATCTAAGGCACCATATCGTATGGCTCCAGCTGAGATGAAAGAACTGAAGAAGCAGTTGAAAAAGTTATTAGATCAGGGGTTCATACTTTGGGGTGCTCCGGTCCTCTTTGTGAAGAAGAAGAACGGTACACAGAGGCTCTATATTGATTATAGAGAGTTGAACAAGATTACAATCTATAACAAGTACCCATTGCCCCATATCAAAGACTTGTTTGATCAGCTTCAGGGTGCTTGTTACTTTTCAAAAATTGACTTGAGGTCAGGGTATCACCAATTGAAGGTAAGAGAGGAGGATATACCGAAGACAACGTTCCGGGCACTCTACAGGCATTACGAGTTTGTTATTAGCCTTTTGGTTTAACAAATACCCCAGCAGCTTTTATGGTTATGATGAACAGGGTGTTTAGAGACTATTTAGATCAATTTTGCATTGTGTTCATCGATGATATTCTAATATACTAGAGGTCAAAGGAGGAGCATAGGAATTTGAGGCTAGTGTTGCAACGTCTGAGAGACCACAAGTTATATGCGAAACTCTCGAAGTGCAAATTTTGGCTGCAACAGGTTGGTTTCCTTGGACATGTGGTATCTAAAGAAGGTATTTATGTGGACCCGAAAAAGATTAAGACAGTGACAGAGTGGCAAAGACCTAGCACAGTAAAGAAGGTGCGTAGTTTTCTGGGTGTAGCAGGTTATTACAAGTGATTTGTGGAAGGTTTCTCGAAGATTGTAGGACCATTGACTCGTTTGACACGTAAGAATGTGTAGTTTGTTTGGACTAACAAGTGTGAGTCTAGCTTCCAGGAGTTGAAGCAAAGACTAGTGACGGCACCAGTGTTGACATTGTCATCAGGTTCAGGAGGGTTTGTAATTTATAGTGATGCCTCTAGGAGAAGGCTTGGTTGTGTATTGATGCAGCACAGGAACGTCATTATCTATGCATCAAGGCAGTTGAAGACTCATTAGCAGAACTATCTAACTCATGATCTAGAGATGGCAGCGATTATCTTCGCTTTGAAGTTATGGAGACATTACTTATACGGGGAGAATTGTGAGATCTACATAGACCACAGGAGCCTCAAATATATATTTACCCAAATGGAGCTTAATATGAGGCAGCGCAGATGGTTGGAGCTTCTGAAGGATTATGATTCCTCCATCCACTACCATCCAGGTAAGGCCAATGTAGTGGTAGATGCCCTTTGCAGGAAGAGTACAGGGAACCTAGCTGCATTGATTACGAGACTACCTCAGTTGTTAGAGGAGATGACGCAATTGGACCTGGAGGTTAGATGCCCAGGATACGGTGCAATATTAGCAACTATGCAGGTTCAACCCATATTAATTAGCAGGATTAAAGAGGCACGAGAGAGCAACTCTGAGTTTTCCAAGATCATTGGAGGTAATGGAAACGGGAAATAGACGAGGTTGACTCAGAGGGAGTGTTATGATTTGGCCGCCGGTTGTGTGTCCCAAATAATGAGGAGCTGAAGCAATTGTTATTGTCAGAGGCACATAGTTCATATTTTTCAGTGCACCGGGGAAGCACTAAGATGTACCATGATCTTCGAGAACATTTTTGGTGGACGGGAATGAAGAGGGACATAGCGGAGTTCGTGTCTCGATGTTTAGTCTGTCAAGAGATTAAGGCCGAACAACAGAAGCCAGTAGGGACGTTACAGTCATTAGAAATTTCCGAGTAGAAGTGGGAGCATGTCACTACAGATTTCGTGAGCGGTTTACCCAAGATGGCTCAAGGTTATGATATGATATGCGTGGTGGTGGATAGGCTCACTAAATCGGCATAATTTTTGCCTATACGAGCCAATTTTACTATGCAACAATTGGCTCAATTATATGTGGATACCATTGTGAGACTCCACAGAGTATCGATTTCGATTGTGTCGGATAGGGATTCACATTTTACTTCGAGGTTCTGGGAGAGTTCCATAATGATATGGGGACTGACTTGAGGTTTAGTACGACTTTCGAGACAAATGGCCAGTCAAAGAGAACCATCCAGACCTTGGAGGACATGTTGAGGGCTTGTGTTATAGATTTTTAGGGTAGCTGGGATACCTATTTTCCATTAGTCGAGTTTGCATATAACAATAGTTATCAGACCAATATCTAGATGGCGCCTTTCAAGGCCTTATATGGTCGGAGGTGCAAAACTCCATTGTACTAGGATGAAGTTAGAGAGCGTCGACTCATTGACCCAGAGCTAGTGCAGGTAACCTGTGAGAAGGTTGATTTGATTCAGGCACGCATGAGAGTGGCACAAGATAGACATCGCATGTATGCTTCGAAGCATACATGAGATTTAAAATTTGAGGTTGGTGACCGGATATTTCTGAAAATATCACCTTGGAATGGAGTTATGCGTTTCGAGAAGAAGGGCAAGCTCAGCCCTAGAATTTGAGGTTGGTGACAGCGTGATCCATTGCTTCCGCGGGCAACTTCTGCGCAGTTGCCCGCGCGATCTAGCCATCCACGCTCGAGATGTGGACAGCAAGATCACGCGCGTGGACGGCCATTTTTTCGGCGGACGGCTAAATCTGACTCGTCCATCGGGCCAGATAGACAGCCAGATCGCGCTAGAAATGGATCACGATCATATATATATATATATATATATATATATATATATCTATATATATACATATATATATAAATCTATATAGAGTCTTGAGCTTTTGCTAGCGCTAGCAGCGCTAGCACCGTCCGCTATATAATGTAGCGGACGGTAAATTATCGTCCGCTACATTATATAGCGGACGACAAAACAGCGCTAGCAACGTGTTAGCGCTAGCAATGGATCACGACCCCTATATATATATATATATATGGGGAAAGCGAATGTGTTGTTAGCCTTAGGCAAGTTGCCTAAGGCTAGTGACGAAACTACGTCGTTTTGATCAATTTCTTATGACTTTTTCTTCTTCTTTTATGACTTCTTCTTCTTCTTCTTTTTTCCTGTTTTTTCTCCCTCCTAACAATCGTCAAACCTGAACACTCCAACAATCGCCTCATCGCCGATCACCACCATCGTCGGCCGTCCTCCATCATATCTGTCACCGAGCAAACCCTAATTAAAGGACTCCTTTCATGGCCCCAAATCCCTTATTCAACCCGTCGCCGCCATCTCCGGCGATGCTCAATCTCCATTGCCCCACCATCGACAACCAGTAAGTCACCATCTCACTCAGCCTCCGAGACCCACCACTGTCTGCCCTCTCTCAATCGCCGGCGACAATCACCTTCGAACCCAACCCTATCTATAACCCCAACTCCGCACCCACATCAGCCGCCACCACCACCAACCTCCGTTAGCCACCACACTGCTCCATCACTGCCGCACATAAACCAACCACCATTCATCGGACAAGCCAAACACAGGTCCTATTCTAAATTTTAGAATTTTAAAAAAGGATTCATTAATTTTGAATTAAAAATTTTCAATTTGATATACTTCTATTTAATCGTCAGCGAATTTCTCAATTGGGTGGTCTACTGTAGCGGTCGGTGTGTTGCCGGCATCGAAAGTTGGCGATTGGGCAAGGTGTGGCTGTTTCTGTGATGTCGGAAGAGAGAGGGCCAACAGTGGTGGGTTTCCGTATGGTGGCAGTTGTTTGTCATGGTAGGGGTGGTGGGTCGCCGGCGATGGAGGCCGTTAAGAGACGGAGGACAGTCGGTGATGGGGACGGAGGCCGCAGATGGAAGTGTCACAATCTAAAGGATCAGCAAAGGCGTGGGTCTCTGCATATTGAAGGTTGTTGGTGATGGTGAGGGTGGTGCATCATCGGTGTGGAGTTGGGCGTCAACAATGGCTGATGATGGGATGATTGTGGGCAGATCTGAATATAAGAGAGAGAGAAAGAGAGAGAGTGACGGGGAGAGAGAAAAACAGAAAAAGAATGAGTTAAAGAAGCTGTGTAAAACTACGTTGTTTTAGTCGTTAGCCTTAGGCAACTTGCCTAAGACTAGCAACGTATTCGCTTTCCCCTATATATATATAAAACATTATCTGGGCAGCCGACTAAGGGCTCCCATTTAAGCCGCCATACCCATTTCGTGAGAGAGATAGAGAGATACCGAGGGAGAGGAAGAGAGTTAATCGAAAAGATTGTTCCGGCGAATTTTCGGTATGTTTTCCATATTTTTTTTCTCTTTCGTTTAATTACGGTTGCGGATCTAAGGAAGCAGAATGGAAATCGACCGTGGATTAATGGTAGTCTATTGGAGTAATTCATGAGCGGAATTCACTACAAGAAAAAAGGCTTTTAGCGACAGGGAAATCCGTCGCTAAAAGCCTAAAATCCGTCGCTAAATGTTTTAGCGACGGATTTACCGTCGCTAAAAGTCCCTCGTATAAAAGCCCGTTACTAATAGTTTGGCGATGGAATTTTCAAATCCGTCGTGTAATATTTAAGTTTTTGCGACGGATTTATTTATTAATTAGCAACGGAATATCCGTCTCTAATTATGTTTTAAGTATTTTAATTTATTTTCTTTTTTGTTAATTAGCGACGAAATAAATGTTTTAGCGACGGAATAACTATCTTATTTAGCGACGGAATATTCCGTCGCTAAAAAATTGATAGTATGAACACTTTTAGCGACGGATATAATCCGTCGCCAAAAGTCAAATTTTATTTTATTTTTCTATTACCCAGACCTGTAATAAAATTTTCATTTCTCAACAACAACGCGCAATAATCAATACACAAAGAAATATATATAATCAATCATAAAAAATATTTATTATAAAAAAGACTCATTATGTACAAGCTGGGAACCGGATACAGCCGGTTAGGGGAGGGGAGAAGAGTACAAGTCGGGCGCGGGGGGGGGGGGGGAAGCTGGGACCGGGCACGAGAAGGGGCTCATCAGGGGTTGCCGAGTCCCGGATCTGGATCCTACTGATACGGGGCCGACTAGGCATGTCCAGCTGCGGTACCCTGCTGATCTTGCTCCCTGATCATCCTCAACACCACCGTAGCAATGCGCGCGATCTCCTCCTCGTCCAATGGATGCCGAGGAGCCGGTGTCTGTGGAGAGGCAGCGGGGGGTGAGGACACTCCTATCACGGCACGAGCAGTCGTGCTAGGCAGGCGGCATATACGGCCTTTCCGTCGATTAACGACCTCCGGCGTATCCAGCCATCGCTTCAACGCCCCGGTACTCGCACCCGTACTAGTGGATGCTGATGGCTGTCCGGACTGCTGCTCGGACCCCCTAAGCTGTTCATATGAGGCCTGTAAAAATAGTGATATAAAGATATGTTAGGACATTAATTAACGCAACAGACATTGAGGATAGAAAGCAAAAAATTAACAACTTAAACAAATTGACTCACATCGATCCGCCGGGCAATATCTGAAATATAGTCGCCCGCCCGGTGCGCCTTGTCCTTGTCCTTCTTCCGCACGTGCGTTTGATTTAATTATGGTTCAATTACTTCAATTTAGGGTTCAATTAGTTCAATTTAGGGTTCGGTTGGATTAGGGCATTTAATTAGGGTTCAATTAGTTCAATTTAGGGTTCGGTTGGATTAGGGCATTCAATTTAGGGTTCAATTAGTTTAATTTAGGGTTCGATTCGATTAGGGCATTCAATTTAGGGTTTAATTAGGGTTCAATTACTTCAATTTAGGGTTCAATTAGGGGGTTCTATTGATTCAATTTAGGGTTCAGTTGATTTGGGACATTCAATTTAGGGTTCAATTAGGGGGTCAATTATTTCAATTTAGGGTTCGGTTGGATCAGTGCATTCAATTAGGGGTTCAATTAGTTTAATTTAGGGTTCGATTCGATTAGGGTTTAATTAGGGTTCAATTACTTCAATTTAGGGTTCAATTAGGGAGTTCAATTATTTCAATTTAGGGTTCGGTTGATTTGGGGCATTCAATTAGTTCAATTTAGGGTTTGGTTGGATTAGGGCATTCAATTTATGGTTGAATTAGCGGTTCAATTAGTTTAATTTAGAGTTCGATTCGATTAGGGCATTCAATTTAGGGTTCAATTAGGGGGTTCTATTGATTCAATTTAGGGTTCGGTTGATCTGGGGCATTCAATTTAGGGTTCAATTAGGGAGTTCAATTATTTCAATTTAGGTGTCCCCACTATTCCTTGAATTTCAGATTAGCAGTCTCTCTTGTAACTTGTCTAATCTAATCAAATCAGGAAACCAAGAATCAGCCATGAATTGCTTACTCTATAGCAACCTAGTTACCTAAAGCATCAGCCATTAATTGCTTACCCTATAGCAATGCTAAAAGTTGAAGTATAATAAAAGATATAGCCCATCATACAACCTTTAAAGAGCATTTCATGAACATACTTCTTCTATTTTATTTCATATTTTCAACACTCGCAGGTATCTCAATTCAAGTTCAGTATCATTGAGCCATAGAAAGTTTAGGATACTATTATTTAGACTTTTTAATCTCATTCTTATAAGCAGAGAAAAGTTATGTTTTAACTTTTCCAGTCTTTGGGTGCTCATCCTTTTAAGCACAGAAAAGTTTTGTTTGGACTTTTCCAGCTTTGCAGTTTGCACCCATGTGATATTTACCTCCGCTTTGTGTCTTACACTCTTTTTAGGTTAGGGCCTGTTGGTAAATCTACCACACTCCACACCCTCGATTGGTAGAGTACAAGATCTGAAGGTGATGAAATTGTTGATCAATACCTACGTCATTCTTAGAATCTATGGCATTAAGGCATTGGTTTGTGACTGAAGGTATTTCTTTTTTTACTTCGAAGTACAAGTAAGAAGGCATGAATCTCAGCTTTGTGTCTTACACACTTGCTATGTTTTGCCCCAACTGTGGTTTTGTGCTTTAGTTGCGGGTCCGGGGTACTGGGGTGTAGAGTACCTGATGGAGCTGGGCACGAGTGTAGTAGAAATACATCTTAGTGATTAAGGACAAAGAAAATCTTAGATTGTCAAGATAATGTAGTAGAAATGAATGGGGGAATATGGTATCTTCGTATCTGATTTTATGATTAGTGTACTCCCCTTATAATTAGTTTACTACATAAAGTTAGACTAGACAACAATCAATATAGTATTCTACATATTATGCATCATCAGCATCTCAAGGTGTTTGGCATATCCAAGCTAAAATTACAATCCAAAAATGAAACCAAATCCAAATTGCACACTGAAAAAAACATGGATGAATATCAAAATCATACCCGACTGTTGTCACCATACAAAACTATATACATATTCAAAATCAAAATTGTTGGAAGAAATCATACCTTCTAAGTGAGGCTGATGGGTAATTATTGCCGGCGGCGGTGTTGGTGGCGCGGCGACAGTGGAGGTGGATATATTGGTCACGCGACGTCGGGGGGAGGATGAGGTGTCGCCGGAGGTGGGGCACCGTGGAAGTGAGAACGGGGCAGTGGAGGTGGGGCACTGTGGGATCGCCGGCGGTGAGAACTCAGAGCATTCGAAGAGAGAAAAGGGGAGAGAGGAAAACCAGATTTGGGGGACTTAATAAAGACTTTTTAGCAACGGAATGAAACCGTCGGTAAAGGTCGTATTTTTATCGACGGAATTTTAGTGACGGTGATTTTCCGTCGCTTAAATTTTTGTATTAAACCCTCGGAAATAAAAAATTCTAAAAAAAGTTTAGCGACGAAAGTTTCGTCGCTAAAAGAAGACCGCCGGCAAAATTTTGTCGCCAAAAACATTTTTCGATGTCAGATTCCGTCGCTAATAGTAACGACGGAATTTTTACCGACGGAATTATCCGTCGGTGAAATCTCATTTAGCGATGGAAACACTTCCGTCGCTGAAAATCCGTCGCAAAAAACGTCTTTTCTTATAGTGATTAGTGTTAGATGTGAACCTGAGTGTGTAAATGTGTGTTATACATACAGGTAAGTGATGAAAAAGAGAGAAAGGAGGGAGAGACCCACTGCCATGGGCTGCTGTGAGAGAAGGAGGTGGCAACCATGGCTGCTGTGAGAGAGGGAAGAGGCTGGGCAGCCATGGGCTGCCGTGAAAGGAAATTTTCTTCTTCTTTGTGAACCTGTGTGTGTGTGTGTATATATATATATATATATATATCTCATATGTGTGTGTAAAGGAAGGAAGAAGTGGGAGACCCACTGCCATGAGGCAGTGGGCGTGTGAGGACAGTGTCAGCGTGTGTGTGTTGTGTGTTTAAATGTGTATAATGAGAGAGGAAGGTGTGCAACTGTGAAATAGTGGGTATCGGGTAGCGTTAAGTGAGATGCATGCATGGGGTAGTGTGCAGTGATCATTAATGGGTAAAATTTTAAAGTATAATACTTTAGGTTAAGTTAGAATTTCTGAAAAAACTTTGTAATTTTTTCAGAATGTATGTATTTTTAATATTTTTTGTAAACTTAGATTTGTAAAATTCTTTTGGAGTCTTTAAACTTATGAAAATGTTTTGGAAAAATTATAATAATGTTTTTATTGTATAAGAAAGACTCAGTATAAATTTGGTGATTTTTGGTGTTGATTTATCATCATTTGACCTATCGCATTTAAGTTAACAAAACGAAAAATGAAGAAATCGTTTAAATGCCTTTTAAATTCCGATTTTTATTTCTAAATTTTTTATACATATATTAAGGCTTTATAAAAATTACGAGTCTTTATTTTCAGCCAGAAGAAATTATAGAAATTTATTGGTTTTTAGTGTATTAAAAGAAATTATGTTTAATTAGAAATTAATCGAAAATATTCAAAAATTATATTTTTATTCCATATGTTGTATTAAGCTATAAAGAATGCTTAATGAAAATTAAAAATATTTTTGGGGTAGTTCTGAGTCTCAAGGAGTGTGACGAGCTTCGGGATAGGTTGACCGTTGATGGAATCTGCTTCGAATTCGTCATTCTGGGTAGAGAAATGGGTACGTTGTGGATAGTTATATTAGGTTTATGATATACTAGTGTGGATGGTATTCTGATACGTGATTTGTCAACCTAGGTTAATTTCGAAGATTTGATCGAGAGCATTTTAGTTTCAGCTTACTTGGATCGAGGTAAGATATTTCTTCTGAAACCCTATTTCATCTATCTGACATCGTAAACATTTTTTCTAAATTGTTATTGAAGTTTTCGTTGGACTCAGTTACAAATATTATGAAATTGCTTTGATTGCTAATTCCTATTCGGTGCTACATATTTATTTCTCGTTGTGCATCAATTTAATCATTGCATCATCAATTATTGCACTCTACATATTGACATGAGTTAGTGTATTGAAGAGTTATAAGGATGGTCCGTATCAGGGTGATATAAGGATGGTCTATTATTGTCGGGAGATGCTAGTATTTTAATGGTCTAACTAGTGTTCATATGCATATGTAACCATATTGTTAGTGAGCGCTGTTTGTGTGGCTTTGCTAAGTGTTACCCGGCACTTCATGTGTGGCTTTGCATGTAGTCATGTTCAATATCATCTACATTGTTTCAGTGTAATCAAAAGTGTTTCTAGTGATTTTTTATTTGAGGGATTGAGATTTATCTCTTCCCATATTGCCATTGAAGTTAATTCTCCAAATCGTTTGTATTCTCTACTAAAATTTGAGCAACCTTACTGAGCTCTCGAAAGCTCACTCCCTTTATTATGTCCCTTATGCAGGAAATAATCGTCAGCAAGAGTTCGAAACCAATGAGCTTGATTGTGGAATAGCGTAGCATTTTCAATAATTGTTATTTAAGCCCTTGCGAGGAAACTACTGTGATTTAAATAAATCAGTACTTTAAATTCGTCTTGTGTTTATAAAGGTTACCGAGATATTTGAGCTATTGTAGACCTCTGATATGGATATTATTGGGTTACCTTTAGAGGTATTGAATTGGTTGAATAAATGAGGAGTTGATCAATTGATTGGTTAACGCTCTGAAAATTCCGGAGTGTTACATGAAGACTCCCATTCCGCTAGGTAGACGGCTCCTCCGGGATGCTACTTTGGCCCGTGGGATATGCGACTCATCCAGGACACTATCTTTGCCAGGATGTTTGCGTGACAAGCCTACGTGCTCTGGCACTGGGGACTTTCACCCGCACCCCTAGGGACTATGAACCCCGAGTCACTCCGAGACGGGAGCAGGTTTCTGGAGGGCATCGCGCCTAGTCCGTCTAGCAGTTGTGCGTCAGGCCTTCCCTACCGCTGCCAAGCCTGTGGGACTCTGCAAGGGCTTGGACTGGTGGCTAGATCAAGGGGATTCTCTGGCCACACCGGCGATGTTGGAGCCAGTATTTCCAGACAGATAGAGCGACGATGTACGGGACAGGCTGAGTGAATATGCAATTCAACAGTCTGTGGAGCACCGGCAGCTGTGGACCCCTCGGTGACCTCACTCCCGGGAGCGCCACGTGTCGGTTAATGATATCATCATCTCAACCTCTATAAATAGGGGTCTTGAGAGTTCATTTGGGACGCTTCAACATTTTCAGAACTCACATTCACTTTCTCACTCTAGAATTCTAAAGAGAGAAACATACTGGACCTTGACTCTGGACCTAAGCATAAGACTGTGAATGTTGTCGTGTATTCACCTTGCGCCATCGCCCTCGCAGCACTGCCACCCTCAGGCTCTGTCTGGGAAGCCCTTGGTCTCTGCCTTTGTTCCACCCTTGTTGTGTCCCACATCAACATACTTGGCATCTGACTCGAACTGCATTCCTTGTGGCACCTCCACGTTGACTGCGAACTCAATTTCTTGGCATAAACATATATACACACAATATAGATATACACATGTACGCAAACACATATATGGTAGTTGTTAATGGTACTCTAGAGGCAACTTAAGATAAGTTGTCACCTTGATCTGGCCAATCCATCGCCGATTGATGGGTCGGGTCAAAGTTTCATTTAAGTTGTCCCGTCGTTCACTATTATATAACGGACAAAGATTTTGACCAAGGTGACTCAGAAAGATTTAATGAGTCAGAGAGAAGCAAAGGCAAAAAAAAAAGATATCAGGTCGCGTGACAACTTAAGCTAAGTTGTCGACGTTAACAAGAGATCAACACCCTGTATATAGCATATTTTGTCAAATCAAACCATTTTTCATCCTTGACAAAAAGCTCTTGCGTCTCTCCTACATTTATCTGAAGAAACCTGAAAGTCGATAGTCATTCACAAAAACGATATTGTCTTACCAGAGTAATACATACGTTTTATTGGAAGAGAAAAGTTGATGCACACAAAATTAATTCAATTTCATGTTGTTGACCTAAAGAAACTATCACTATAAACGCAAAAAGATTAATCATGGGGAGCTATGCACTATTGAAAAGACGTCATTCGTCGGGTTGAGCCTCACGGACCACGATGGCATAGACGGCGTGCATTATACAGAGAACGTACCCTAGGAGTGTCGGTAGCAGGCTAACTACAGTTGAGCACTGAACAACAGTCATATCCTTACTGAAGAAGCCAAAAAATTCCAAATAAGTACAGACAACAGTTTGCAAGATCAATCAACTTGGGAATGACACCCATATATATACTGTATCTCGAAACAAATCAGATGTCTACGCATACCTAATTACTGCAAAACAAAGGACTTGAGAGTTGGGATAGAATACTGGTGAATACTTCAATTCAGAAAAAAGCGCAAGACCCATAAAAAGCAGTCAATTTCTTGGCGTAAAAATCATTTTACATGGACTCTTCTAACTGATGGCCGATATGTCACCGGTATGCTTTATATAATTCTGAAGGTACCTATAGTAATTATCAACTTATGTTGATAATTGCTTTGAACAACTGAAAACATATGAAAGCATGGACTAACAAATCAGAATTACTTAGAAGTTAAGAAATGTTCCCGAGCCTGAGACTTGTATAAGTGCAGAGAGAGCTTTTATCCCAAATCTTTTAAGCCAAGGGCTATATATCCTTCATATTTTCCTTATAAAGACTCACTCACTCACTCACTCAACTGATCTTTTGTTGAAACTGGTCGGGGTGCCCACGCCCCCCCAACACACACAACCCAACAGCCCATCCCTTTAAAAAAAAAACAGAGAGGATCCAGGACCCACCATCCACACTCTCGGCTGCTTGTTTGAGAGTTTGGTAGGGGTGATCGGCATGAGCAGGAGTCATGGTTCATCGGGCGGTGCTTGGAAACAGGCCGGTGGAGTTTGATTGTGCTTCTCTGGAACACGAAATGTGACAGCAGTGGTGTAGGCACCTCAAGATCTCCTGTAGCTCGGCACTCTGCGTTTAGCAATAGTGGAGGTGATTCACCGGCTGTGGAGAGTCCAAAGGTAAGTAAATCATGGATCTCAAGGGCTAATTCTGCCAAAATGGTTTAGAATATGCGTAACAATTTGCTGTTGGCGGGAGTTGCGTACTGTTTTTCTACTTCTACTTCGTAAATGTAAGGACTTTGAACAGTATTACGGCAGAGTTCGAGACTCACGTACCTGTTTCTACGTCTACGCCAGGACTTATATAAGTCATCAGGTAAAATACCAGCTTTTCGCACGCCTGAGGCTTCTCTCTAGACGGAGGGCACTCCAGCTTATTTTATGACGTGACACCCAATTGAAATGGGAATCAATGCTGGCAAGCTGACATAACAAATTCCACTTTCCGTATTTAGGCCGGAATTGAATAATATCGCAAACAAAGCCCTAATTAGCAGTGGCGGAACTAAGATTTCATTCCAGGGGTGCAAAAAATGTATATCGAAGTCGCTAATTTTTTTTATAAATGAAATAATACACAAAAAATGAAAGCATTTTTCGATAATATACAAAAAATGAGTGCACTTTCCAGCGTATTATGAAAATAGCAATAAACTCCTTATACATCATAGATACTTGTACATAACCCTCTAAACACATATTCTCTCTCCACCAAATTTATACTTCCCGCCCTTAATTTCTAGAAAACCTATTACATCCAAAGCTCTCACCAAGCCATCATTCCACTGTAAAATTGGCAAAACTAAACCCAATCAAACTAGTCGACCAATTCAAATAAATTTCAATTCAATTTACTTTTGAGATTCGTAATTGTGACAATGCAAGGATAATGGTGGTAGGATTGGTTGAGATGGATCTTAGTGGTGGGGCGATGGGTATCATAGGCAGCGTTACCAGGGGTATGGCGGTGGTGGATAAGTGGTGCATAGATTTTTTGCGGTGGGCTCAGAACATAGGAATAAGTACGTGGGGGTGCAGGCCAGTGGTGTTGGTGGTGAAGGTGTCAAAATCTCGAGCAATGGACAGACACACCAGATCTGAAGAACACCGCTTCGGCAGTCGGCGCCTCCCTCGACTAGTCGGCTGTTGTTCCAGATCTGAGCTGAGCTCTCCAAAGAGAGTAGCCTCCAGGAGCCCCTCCCGTGTCGGCATGTCGCCGTCGCCTATCGCCGGTGAGTGGGTGTCGGCGGTTGCGGTTTGCCTGTCTGGGAGTGCATGCGAGTCTGAGAGAGTCGTTGGGGCTGTTCGCGTTGGGCAAGTCGCAGAGAGAGAGAGAATTAGACCAGATGAAAAGAAAAAAAAATTTCCTTTCAGAAGTTGAGGGGTGCATTAGCCCCCCCTCGTACAAGCGTAGTTCCGCCCTTGCTAATTAGGAACCCGCTCGGGTATCATCGATCTATCAATGTAATAAATTAAGCCTTGAGCTTGAATTTTTCCTCGCTTCTGATTGTGGACATGAATTCCTTGCTTGGCTCCTTCCAAAAAATTTGAACATATGAATGCACAGTGGAAAAGGTTTGCCCCAACTTAAACCTTCCTGCTAAAACCCGGTGTATTGATGTTCTAGTTCCTATATCTTAGATCCCAGAGCAGAAAAACAGCCATGTATTTAGCTTGAATGTCCTTACCCAGAGTCAACAAGTTACTTGATATTAAGAATGTGCATCCTTGAAATGAAAAATGTGGTGGCAGCCTACTTCCGAGATAACATACAGTCGGAAGCGCCAAATCACAACTATTAGTCTCCCAGAACGCAAGAGAACTTAGAGCTAAGCCGCTGTATGCCTAATATACTCGTCATGCTCATAGTGCAACCAAAATGCTTCCTGGATAACAAGTAACACATTGATTTCATAGGCAGCAAAATCTACAATTCGTACTTAAAACCTATGTAAGCATTGTGTAGTTGAGGCAGCCTGGGTAAACAAAAAAATTTCCCGAAACATTGAACGGATGCATTCATGAGAAGGCACATATAGAAACATCATATACACAAGAACACAGAGATGCTTGTGGACATATAAAAGAACATTGGCAGATTTGGGTGAACTATAAACATTTCCCGAGACTTTTACTTAGCTGAACTATATTATCTTATTGGCACAGATTAATAACATATAAATCTATATTATTTCCAAGTCATTTAGGTGAGAAAGGGCAGCCCACCTGAGTCTAAGGAGGGCAAGTATAGACACACCTACAGTCTTACACCACACACATCTAGGCTGAACAACACAACATGCAAACACATTCTTAGTTCTTACAAAAATTGCAAATACACCGCATGCACATGTACAAATAGGCAATTCGAAAACTGCTAAGGGGTTGAACTCGAACAAGAAATTTCATACATGTTGTGTCATTGGAAATTGCTTAGAGAAAGGACAATCCATGTTGTAGAGTAGCCATAGACCCAGTTTGGCGTGAACTGAAAAAAGTACCATCAGTGCTTCGATTAAATAACGAAATGAAATTAAAGATGTAATCCAAGCTGCGTCATTAAGAGCCATTCCGTAAAAAAGTTTCTATGGCATGTCAACGCATAAGAATTTCCCAAATAGAAAACTTTACTTTCGTGCGAATTAGGTAACTTGTAGATCAAAATGACACAGCATACACAGAGATTCAGACATAAACAGGCGCTTATATCAAAGTGAATAAAAATGTGAATCCAATTGCAGTAACAATAGAGTACACGGCAGAACGAATGTGATTAGACGCGGATTAGGCAAGTGGACGATAGAATTCGCCACCAGACATGTCGCGATCGATGTAAACGATGGCGTACAACGCGTAGATTATCCCCGGAAGGTAGCCCAAGATGGTCAGCAACAAGCATATGAAGAACTCTACCTGCAAACCACACGACATATAGTCAAATCAAAGATATACCCGGCAATCCTGTACATGCGTTTTACAGATGGATCACGATCGTCATTACGGGTGATTTTCACGTTATCGCTAAAATTTACAGAGACAAATTTTGCAGCTCGAATACAGAGAGACATGAGGAGAGGGGCATACGGTGCAGCAGCCGTGCCTGAGGCAGACGCCGAGGGGAGGGAGCAGGATTGCGAGAATGATCTCGCAGCAGATCTCGCACCCTGACGCCATTTTTCCTTTTCCCCTTTTGATGGTCTCTTCTCTTTCTTTCTCCGAGAGAGACTGATTCGGGTTCAAGGGAGAAAGCTGAATTGCAGAGACACTTAATGAGGGAGGGAACAAAGTCACAAACAGGAGATGTGAGGTAATAATTGCCGTGTTAATCGGGTTTCAACGCGTCATTCTTTTTCTGAAAACATTATTCATTTTTTTATTAGAAAAGCTTACTCTAATAATATACTCCTTCCGTCCCTTTTTAAGTGACTCATTTTATTTTACACGTATATTAAGAATTTAGGTTATATATTATGTGTTTTTCCTATTTTACCCTTTAGAGATAGGGGGGAAGAGTGGTAAATGTGGAGAGAGAGAAAATTGGTTGGTAGAGTGTTAAATGTGGAGAGAGAAATAGAATAAAAAAGTGTAAAGTGGTGGGCCATGAGAGAGAAAATGAGTTGGTAGAGAATTAAATGTGGTGAGAGAAATAGAATAAAAAAAGTATAGAAAGGGTAAATGTGTAAAAATACCTAAAGAATCCTTCATAATTTGGAAGTGATCACTTATTGTGGGACGGCCCAAAAAGGAAATTTGATCACTTAAAAAGGGACGGAGGGAGTATAATATAACAATAATAATAATAATAATACAATAATGTTAGAACAAAAGCACTGGTGGAAACTGATTTGGTTTCCAAGAAATATCCCATGCCCCGATGCTTTGGCTAATTTGCAAAGGAAGTATTAGAACAAACCGTAAGCTGAAAGCCTGATGATACATGTGAAATGTGTGGTGAATATCCTGAGACTATTGACCATTTGTTCATAAAGTGTAAGTGTGCACAGGAGCTGTGATAATTAGTGTTGAGTAAGCAGAGAATTCGAATTAACAGGGAGTCATGGAACCAATTTATCCATGAAGCGGCCAAAATATGCAGGGTGAAGAGCCTCCAAGCCAAGATGAACAAATTGATGGTGGCTGTAACAAAATATGGAATATGGAAGGAAAGAAATCTCAGAGTGTTTGAACATCAAAGCTCAAATGTGCAGGGATGCCTTCATGTTATCCAACAATGGATGAAGTATATAATATATAGCTGGGAAGAGTTCCCAGCCACAGAGAGGAATAAACAATTATGCCAATCATGGGGAATGAGTGCACAGAAAATACTTAGAACAAGAAATTAGAGAAAGGAGTATGCTTTGTATATAAATAGTGTAGGTATGTGAGGGATGAACTGTATAGTAAAGTGAGTCTACTTGTAAATTATTTGAGCTCAAAAGAAATACAAAGGAATTTTGACCAAAAAAAAATAATGTATCTATCTCACTACCTATAAAGGCTCGTGTGTACCTACTTGATAGAGCAGCATCACTATCAGTTATATGTATTTGGATTTGGTTGGCAGTTTTTATGCCTTCTAAACATCTAATCTTATTTTCTAGAATTCTTATAATTTAAAATACTGTTAAATAAGTGTTAAACTGTGATTGACCACAAACTAACCTCCAATTCCATGAATTCTAACCATTCAACCATATGATCTCTATTTTCCCACTTCATAATTAACTACATCTATTCATGTGCATATCATGGGGTTTTTAGCTACTATGTACATATAAATGATATAATAATAATAGCTCAATCGTTATTTTTACCTTTTTCTCAAAAGATCTTTTTCTTTATATTTTTGTCGTTAAAAATGAACCTTATTTCTCCTTTAGCAACAAATGAAGGACTCAAGTATAAAATGGTAGTCTCTCTCATATAGTAGCAATAATTAATTTGTATGTTGAAGTTTGTATTAATAAAAAAACACCAAAAAAAGAATAAATAGATACTCTGATAGAATTTTTTGTGTGTGTGTGTGTGTAGAAAGAATTAAACTACCATGATAACAAATTATATATATAGGTTTTATATATATGGGGCCGATCTTATCCACCGGAAGATAAGTCCCTATTTCTCGAGCTCCAATCCAGCCATCCACATGTGATTATGGAAGGCTGCAGGGGCGGACGCACGTTGGGGCAAGGGGGGGCTGAAGCCCCTCCTGGCTTCAGGGAAAAAAAATAAATTTTTTTTTGGGAATCGCACTGACGCCGTTCCCGAGATCCCGTTCCCCGAGGCCCAATCCCCAATACCCCGTTCCTCGTTCCCCGAGAGACCCACAATAGACTCTCTCTCTCTCTCTCTCACGGACTCTCTCCTTCACGGCTTCACCGGCGACCGGTGACTCTCTCCTTCACGGCTTAACTCCCGCGACGCCCTTGAAGAACCAGATCTGAGACTGAGATCTCCTGATCTTGACCGCCAACGACCTCCCGCAATCCGGCGAGTCCCACGCCGGCGAGTCCCACGCTGCGGTGCTGCCGCCTGCCTCTCTTCTTGTCGTTTTGGAGCTTTGGTACATTCTCTTCCAGTCTTCCTTTTTTAGTTTCTCTTATCTTTCAAAGTCATAGATGAGCCGGGGTAGGAACCTTCTCTGCAGGAGCTGGTTTTTGTTGAAAACCCAGCTCTGATGGGGTCTTTGAGCGGCAATATGAGTAATATAACGAGTTTGAGGAGGGAAAATCACTGAATGCCTGCAAACATCTTCTCTCCAAGCTTCTATGCTCTGCAAAACTTTGAATTGAGAGTGTCTCTTTGTCGCTTGGAGTGTGCTGCTGCTGCTGTACTTTTTTCTGTGTCTTAATGGGGCTTTATAGTTCCCAAGTTCCAACAAAGAAGGGGGGTGGGTTGGGGAGTGGGGGGGTAGTTGTTTTCCCTCCCAGTCCCAAAGAAAAGAAGATAACATCTTGTGGGTGTATCTCCATAATGTGTTAGAAATGACACTGATCTTAATAGCAGTCTTTGTGTTGGCTAAACCCAAGCACACACCAATCTGATCAGATTAGAGAGCACACACACACACACAGTACAGAGAGTGTGTGAAGGAGACACGATCGGTTAAGCGCGTGTGTTTTATAATATTTTTTGTATGTTTTATAAGTACACTTTGTTTTTAATATTTTTTTTTTAAAAATTGGTATCGGACATATAATTTTTGCCCCCCCTAAAAAATATTCCTGGCTCCGCCCCTGGACGGTTGAGATCTTTTTTTTTTTCAATCATCTCGTCTAACCGCCCCAAAGAGGACACAATTGCCCTTCACCGTTTCTTTCTCTTAACCAATTCATCTTTCTCCTTATTCCACCAAAAAGAACCAATGCCTCCTACTACAACCATTATAACCACACCATAAACGCACAAAAGAACCACCAAACCCATTCAACTTCCATTAACGACCACCACCAGTCCCCTTAGCTACCACAAGCAAGGATGCGGACGCTGCCATCGACCCAACAGTACCAAAAAAACCTCATCTACCACAACCAACCACACACGCTGATAAAACGCGACTGACCTCATGGACCATCAAATGGATATATATGTAATATAAGAAAAGACCTAGATTTGGAAAAGGACTAAACAATCTAATCAATCTTAGAAAGAGATGAAATTAAGATATGTAATCCACTGCTACTGTGACCACCTTCTTCAGTGAGGTGATGGCGGCAGCAGCATTGGGACATGGTGACTGATGCAACGACAAGGTGGTACTACGAGGTTGCGAGGGCAAGTGGTGATGGCATCGAGGTGGTGCGACGGCGATTTCAGCGATGGTGGTGACTAGTGCAAGGACAAGGTGGTGCCATCGTTGTGCTTCGTTGTGGTGTACAGATGTAAATGTTTGAGATACACAGAGAGAGCCTACCCATCCACTGAACCACCTTTGATATGAGTTTTAAGAGTTGGGGCAAGGAGGAGGGATGTTGTGTTCGTGATGTAGGGTAGGGGTAGAAAGGCATTCTGTTAATAATGGCCTCTTCACAGTGCGGGGGTCACTTGGTTAATAATGGCAATGTCAGGGGCGCTGAAGGGGGGTTGTTGCGGGAGGGGCGGTTGGGCCAGTGGTAAGGCCGAGCAGCGCTGTTAGGGAAAGGAAGGAGTTGGCTTCAAACCCTAATTCTGAAACCCTAATTTCAAAATTAGGTTTATAAGGGTAGTATTGTATATTTTAGAATATGAATTGATGACATTAGTAAACAAGTACATTTTTTTAACGGATCAACAATGGATGGACACGGCTAATACCTTTAAAAGTCGTTGATCGCGATTTGTTACCTTTTGAAAATTAGTATCCTTGACTGTAATTTTACCATAACCTTAGGGATCTGGCCGTAATTAACCTTTTTAGAAATGGTTGAAATTGCAAAACTATTACTGCTTTCTTTTTAGAGGGTCATATTGACATGGAAGAGCAAAGAATGTGAACTTAAGTTTTATAGGTTGAATTCTATACGATAGAATGATGGAGATGACAAGTTGAAAGATGGCATTAACGTTTTCTCAGCACTTTACTCTATACGTATAATTTTATATCAGTAATAAGTTATTATTATTAACAGAAAGCATCCTTATGCTGAATCTATTTTTCAATATCCAATTGTACCCTTTATTCTTCCTTTTGAAATCATTCTACTCCTTTTCTAAAAAAATTAGCAATAATCATTATAGTACTTCAAAATTTTAACCTACCTTATAATGTTCTCTTACTTTCTAACCATAGTACCTACCTTTCTCCCCCATCTATTTGTAACTATAACTCATTTTCTACTATCTATTACTATCATAATAGATATTAAGTGTAACTATTTGTAACTATAACTCATTGTAAATGTAACTACCTTATTTGTTTCTACATTTCTGCTATCTTTTTCTCTTCTTCTCTTTCTCTTACTGGAGTTCATCATTTAGGTTGCACTTACTAGCTATTACTATCATAATAGATAGTAAGTGTAACATAAATGATGAACTCATCTCCGCAGCACTGTCATTCCTCACGACCTGTCTGAGAAGCATTACTCTCTCTGCCCTTACTCCACTCTCATTGTGTCCACTCTTGTATAGCTGGCAGCTGACTCAGATTGTATCCTTTGTGGCACCTCCACATAGCTTCGAACCAACTTTTCTTGGCATCATTTTGGCGACTCCGTTGGGGATGTGAGTATCGTAGTGCAGTCCACCGTCTTATACACTTAGCCATCATGCATGTACAACGAAGAGCTACCAAGACAACCAGTCAAGGCCTCAACCTTACTGTCCAAGAGGAGCGTTATCTTGATGACCAGGAGGAGACTAGTGTCGTTCGACTCTAAGACTTACTAGCAACCACCACAATTGATGTGCAAGTTGTTGTTTAACACAGTTGTTCAACAACTTACCCCGACTGTAGCCAGTCTGCAAGACTCCCAATCCACTCTTATGGCCACCATCATGGAGATGCAAAAATCTCTGCAAGCCCTAGCCTCTTACTAAGTTGCTTCTCAAATCCAGTCTTCAGGGATTGGGCATGGGCCAGCGCCGGATGTCACCTAGGTCTCAGTGTCGTGACCATCACCGCATCGGTCATCCAAACTCTTGGCGGTAGGGCTCGCAACATCTCTACCGTTGCACTATCTCGCCCTATGCTAGCACAAAACTCTTCTGAAATGCATGACTCTATTGAGATGGAGCCAATCCCTATCCAGCTGACTAGCACCAAACCACTGGCCAGGTGATGGACATGTCTCACCCGCCCGCCCACACCCCCGCACAGGTGCTGTTGTTAGCTCTTGCCCCCGTACTCCAAGTTGTCCCTTCTGGGGACTCTCGGTGCCTCGTTGGCTACCACATCCCTACAGGCCATGAGGAGCCCTCTCCTTTTTATATCACCAAGTCTTACTTGGAAGCCATCATCCACCGCCTATCAAAGAACTTTGAACCTGACTCCTCAACTCAGCTGTTTGGCCATGCACTCTATGCCGGTGATATCTCTATAACGTCATATCCACTCAAGTACAAGCAACCATGCCTCAGCAACGCAGGGCTACCAAGACTACTAGCCACAGCCTAGCTCAAGCCAGCCATCAAAGAGGCTATCATTTCCAGACTTAGACAATTTTCAAACTACAATTACTCTTGCACAAGTCCACTTACACCACCCTTGATCCCATCACCCACTTACTTGGGGGCTTCACCCTTTCCCTATCCCAAGCAGTCTAGGTTCCCTCACCCTCCGCCTTAAGAATGCATAGTGAATTGGTAAGTGGTGCGCAGGGTGGCTCGAGCCACGCTACTAAGTCTCGACTCGGTTATCTGACAGCCCCGTAGGCCATGCAACGCATGGGCATGCACGCAAACATCTCACATGGCCCTCCCTTGCCTCTGTGACTCAGCTGGTCATCAATGTCATCCCGCCATCCCAAATCCACACTTCCCTCTCACCCCTATTTACTCGTGGCTGTGTTACCACCCACGCCAACCCCCCACAATGCACTTGCTAGAGCTATGTTCTCGGTTTATTCGGGACAGACAAAAAAAATTAGAAATTTTTCTCTCATGTATGCCCACCCCCGCCTATCCAGTTTTTGACACTTGGAACAAAATAATTTCACGACTGGGTCAGCACCCTCAACAACCTCCCTCGACACCCTTGCCTGAGCCCCACTCTTCCCTTTTGGACACTTAGACAACTTTTTCAAAAAAATATATTCTATGTGCCCACCACCTTTCTTGTTCTCTCTCCCATACTTAGAAAAAATTTGAACAAATTTTTTTCACTCCACCCCTACCTTTTTCTCTCTCTCCTTAAGGCCTAAAAAATCAAAATTCAAAAAAAGATGTTAAGGGCAAACCCTTCCGCGTTTGAACTACTTGTGCGTGACCCACCCGCGCCCCTCTTTTTTCCTCAAAGAACCTGGAACGACCCATTCACCCGACTGACCCTAGTCCGACTCCTGTCACCCTTAACCCTAATTTTGCCCAAACCCTAATTTCCTCTCATATCTTTTTGCAGCATCAACAACACCCTCAGCCTCGGCCTCGGCCTCGCCCTTCCACCGGCAGCCCTCTCGCCAGCGATCAGCTACCCCCTTCATCCTCCCCCCTACCATCAGCCGCAGCAGCCCCGCTGCCGCTACGCTACCACACTGCTCCTTCTCCCTTTTCTTCTTCTTCCCTCTTCTTCCCTCTTCTTCCCCATCTCTACTTCGATAGACCTTCAAAGCAAAGCTCCAAGGCTAACCCTCAAGGCCAACCCCTTCACCCCTACCTTTGGCACACCCCGCCACCTTTGGCCTCCCCAACACCAAGGTCACCCTCTTTAGCCCCCTACCCCCTTCGGTCTTCCTCCTACCTCGGCCATCTCCTTTTCGGCTCTCAATCCATCACCACCTTCGGCCTCCCCTTTGCCCTTCCACACCCACGGGCTCCCATAGGCTAACGTCCCCTACAACTAAGGTCGATCCATTCACCTTTCCTTCGGCCTCATCCGGTCATGACCGGCCGCAGGTCCATTGGGCTCCCACCAAGGGTTCTGCCAGGCCTTACTCACTAAAACCAATACAATCACAGTGAAAACTGAATCTAATACAACTCCAAAAGTAAAAACTTCAGTTCTAATCTTAATAAAAATATACATTTATCAACAATTATGAAATTGTCTTTAACGGCAACAACTACTCTACTTGAAACTCAAGTACAACTCCAAAAATAATTGTATGCCCAAACTCATTACAACCCTTCTTACAATAACACCTAGGGTAGGATTCAAAGTCATCTAGTGTAGTTTTTGGAGCTCCACTCTTAATTCTAATCCCACGCTCGTCATCCTTACCTTACTTTTTAACCTGAAATTATAAGTAAGGAATGAGCTTTCACGTGCTCAGTAGTAAGTAACTAGTGATTCAACTAGTTGGACCATAGCACGTCAAAAAAATAACTTAGTTTACAATATAGCAATTTTACGAGATAAAATCACGAACTAAATAATCACTTCTATGAGAAATCGTTCTGTAAAACGTAATAGAATAAAGGGAACAAATCTGAGGGCATAAAAATCAGTTAACACAAAAACCTCATCACCAAAACTATTCCAACCAAACACCGGATCAAACGATATGATGCGATCAGCGTTTGGTCCCACTAACTTGGACCCGTCAGTGTACATCATCCCACTGACTTGGACCCGGAATCCCATCTCAGGATAATAATCACAGTGGAAGCAGGGGCGACCACTTAAAGTAGTAATGCGCATTACGTCAACGTACAACTCCTCGTTGACCAGGGTCCACAATCTAACTTTCCCCCGTTAGATATGGGGCACAGCAATTGAGTAGGCAAAAATCACTTTTTCGTTTATCACAATATAATCCTTCAATTACTGATAGTCAAACCTTCTCACAACATATCAATAATTTTTCGAAATATTTCATAATCACAATAAATCCACACCAACACATCTCAATTGCACCAAGCTCTTCAAATCCAAATCTATTATAACTTCAAATAGGTATCATCTACATCTTTGTCCGGTTTTTAACGAGAAAATAAGCATCGCCACAAGCTTTTTGACAAAATCCTTTCTCCAAGGCAAAAGCAAGTAAACGTAACCAAAATAGTTTATAACTGATAAGCAGTGCTTATCAAAAGTAACTAACATATATACTTTGTAGAAATACTAGTTGAATCAGCAGGTCACTTATAAAACCGCTAACCGAATCTGGAAGTTTTTCTCTTAGTCTGATCTCAGTTGCCTTCTACCGTATGTGAACAAACAATTTAGCAACAAATCAATTCTAGAGAGTCAACTATGTGTTTTTGCTCGGTTCGCCACTAGTGTAAAAATTTACCAAAACACCCCCAGGACTTGGTAAAATTACTCAAACACCCCCTCTTTTACCTAAAATACCAAAACATCATTCTCGTAAGTAAAATCATCAAAATATCCTTATCATATGTGAATTTATGCAAAAATACCTTTTACAAGTAAAATTACCAAACTACCCTCCGGGTGGTAAATTACCAAAATACCTCCTGGGGGTATCGGTTAACAAGAATTATCAAATTATTTCGCATAGCAAACCAAGCTATTTTAATCTGAAAATTTTTGTTTGGTAATTTTACGTGTGAAAGGTATTTTTTTTCATAAATTCACATATGATATGGATATTTTGATGATTTTACTTATGAGAAGGATGTTTTGGTGTTTTCGATATGAGAGGGGGTGTTTGGGTAATTTTACCATCCTGGGAGTGTTTTGATAATTTTTCACTCCGATGGCGAACCGAGTGAAAACACATAGTTGAGTGTCTGGAATTGATTTGTTGTTAAATTGTTTGTTCACATACGGTAGAAGGCAACTGAGATCAGATTAAGAGAAAAACTTCTGGATTCGGTTAGCGGTTCTGTAAGTGACCTGCTGATTCAACTAGTGTTTCTATAAAGTTTATATATTAGTTACTTTTGATAAGCACTCTTTCTCAGCTATAAACTATTTTGGCTACGTTTACCTGCTTTTGCTTGGAGAAAAGGATTTTGTCAAAGAGCTTGTGGCGATGTATTTTCTCGTTAAAAACTAAACCAGCATGTAGATGATACTTGTTTGAAGTTAAAATGGATTTTGGATTTGGAGCGCTTGGTGCAATTGAGATGTGTTGGTGTTGATCTATTGTGATAATGAAATGTTTCGAAAAATTATTGATATGTTGTGAGATGGTTTGACCATCAGTAATTGAAGGGTTATATTGTGATAAACAGAATGGTGATTTCTGCTTACTTGACTGGTGTACCTCATATCTAATGGGGGGAAGTTAGATTGTGGACCCTGGTCAACGGGGAGTTGTAGTTAACGTAATGCGCATTACTACTTTAAGTGGTCGCCCCTGCTTCCACTGTGATTATTATCCCAATATGGGATTTTGGGTCCAAGTTAGTGGGACGATGTACGCTGACGGGTCCAAGTCAGTGGGACCAAACGCTGATCGCAGCATATCGTTTGAGCCGGTGTTTGGTTGGAACAATTTTGGGGATGACGTTTTTTTGTTAATTGATTATCTATTGGCTCTCGAGATTTACGATACACTTTTATGACATTCCGAAATATGACAAGTACAGAAAGAATGGTGCAGGTCTGGCAAAGCAAAGTCAACCCAATGACTCGAAGCAATTACAATTAGTAAGAGTTACTGGTCCTTAATGGTATTCGTAGCTTTCCCATGGCCAGTGGGCCAGATATTATCCCATCAAGTCCAAATATAAGAATGATATCTTCTCTGATGTCTCAGAGCGGACACTACAAGAAAATATGTCATTTGTGACAACTTTTTTAGTGACAACATAAAAGTTGTCACTAATTATCACTAACTGTGACAAGTACAAAGGTTGTCACAATTGGTCTGTCATAGTGCAATATCTAATGACAACGACAAAGTTGTCACTTAATTTTGTCACTAGTCATGAATTTGAAAAAGCAATAGTGACAATGTTAGAAGTATTGTCACTGTTTTAATGAGCGATAGTGACAAAGTTTTTATGTTGACACAGTTGAAAAGAAAAATAGATTATGACAAAGCTATTATTGTCACAAAAATCTTTAGGCAGGATACAAAATATTGTTTCCCGGTTCCATTTCATTTTAATCTTTTGGCAAATTACAAAATATTGTTTCCCGGTTCCATTTCATTTTAAGCCTTCTAATACTATCAAAACACAAAGACACACTCCGTACGAGCGCCGATACCTCTCTCTCACTCTGCTTGGTCGACTCGATCTACTGCGCTCTCTGCCTACGGGTTTGAGCCGCAAAATCAATTCCCAGGGTGTGACGGGAGGCTAAATTCCGCCGTGCTTTCTCAGGTGTGTAATGCACACTTCCTCTTTGTCTATCTTCTGTATAATGGAATTGGTGCAATTGGGGGTTCCGATTGAACCATTGATGAATTGTTTATGTTAGGGATTTGGAAGTAGAGGTTGGGTTGTGGGGGTAGGGATTTGGGTTAAGAGTTGTCGCTGTTGCGGCGCGATTTTGCACTGTCTCTGGTGGCGGCGCAAGGCACGGGTCTCCAGCCGTGGCGGCGCATGACCACTGCGCTGGTGATCCGCTGGTGGCACTGTTGCGTTGCAACGAATTCTCTTGTAGTCGTTCAAGAACTACTTGGTTTTCAGCCAGTTTTAGCGAACTATCCAATTTACGAACAAACACAGTTAGGCATAGTTTTTAAGTGCCACAAAATCGTTTATGAAGGCCTCTTTGTTTCTTACAGTGGCATGGATGTCAAAATTTCTCAATCATTGACCTTAGTCATGCTGTTAGCTTAGGACATGTTCTACACTGCTTGGTCTTTGGGCCCATGGGGACTCAATTTAAGAGATGCTAGAAGAGACAACTCCTTGGATATAGTTGTATGTTATTCATGAATTTGAATGCTTTGACCAATCCTCATAATTATTATCAATGTAAAACTTGCGTTGTATTACAGGTTAAATGGTTGATTGGCTCAATTAATGTTGATATTTAGGGTGCAAACATTTACAATCATTCATGCATTGTTAGTTATTACACATGAATATGAAGCATTGATTTCAAATATTTTCTGTACCTTTCATACTTCACTTGTATTTGCCTTGGTTAGAGCTTGGTTGAGATCGATTCGTTCTTGACTTGTGTTTGCCTGGTTAGAGTCCCGTTGAGATTGCAACCTGGTATAGTTAGGTTAATTTGTTTAGAATTTGTCAAGTTTCTTCAACAAGAACCAAGCTTTTGGAGCTAAGTTCGTTATTGGAGAAGTCAAACTCAAGCCCGATGAAATTGTGTATATGCTTAAGGAAGTCAACGCTTAGCTCGACTCTGTTTTTTACATCCCTAATTACTTTTCTTTCTTAAAACTCCCCACCCTCCCGCACTCGCATAAAAACAATAGAAATGCATCTTTGTGCGATAAATACAACTCTGACAATATTCATTTTGAATCTTTCAATATGTTCATGTATCAGATGAGAAAGAATATTATGTTCTCTTCTTCTTTCCTGCCTTTCCGCGCATAGTGCTATGGACCCACCTCATTTACTGCCTTTCTAGGCTTTCATACATCAAGGGTACAGATTTTTTAATCCACCCATACTCCCCCCACCCTACCCTCCTCACACATGAAGTAATCTACTTTAGTCTTATATTGCTGCAGTGTGGAAGTGTATGCTCCACCAGCTCCCTCCAACAACACCTGCACAGAGCTTTTATTATGTCAATAATGGGAGTTTTGGCAATATTGCTGTAGAGGTAGAGTTATAAAGAACACCAGAGTAATGGTATTACACAGCAATAAAAGCTTACTTGAGATATGAGATAGGCTGTGGCAAAAGAATGGAAAAAAGGCCTGCTTACACTTTGTCAGATACTTATGGTAGATTATACATGAAACTCCCACCCTCCTCACACATGAAGTAATCTGTTTTAGCCTTATATTGCTGCAGTGTGGAAGTGTATGCTTCACCAGCTCCCTCTAACAACACCTGCACAGAGCTTTCATAATGTCATTAATGGGAGTTTCAGCAATATTGCTGTAGAGGTAGAGTTATAGAGAACACCGAAGTCATGAGATTTTTCAGCGCAAAAGCTTACTTGAGATATGAGATAGGCTATGGCAAAAGAATGAATAAAAAGGCCTGCTTACACTTTGTCAGATACTTATGGGAGATCATACATGAAAGTGTGTGTATGTGCGTGCATGCGTTTGCATGTTATGGTTTTTCTTTTGGTGATTCTAATGTGAATTCATACACTCAAGCCTTACAAAATCAGCTAGGCTATAAACATAAGAATTAACTGGATATTGCAGAGGCACTCTCGTAATAGTGAATCAGAAACTGTGTTTTCAACTATGGAAGCACACAGCAAATAATAGGAAAAGTGCAATTCAGTTGAAGTATATACTTCTACAAATAGACACAAACTCAGAATTCAACACACAACAAGTACATAAATCACTTGCATTTCAAGTTCTGAAACTGTTTGGTTGCGAGGACAACTTCCATGGTGCAATTCATATTGGAGGCTCTGTTCTTCTTCAATATGAACATGACTGTCACCTTCCCTCTGACTCTGAATTGGCTGCTCAGCGGTAGTATCCCTAAACTGATATCATTTTCCAGTTCCGTTGTGCTTGTTAATTTGGTAGTTGACAAGTTCACCTCTGACTCTGGATTGGCTGCTATCTTGCCCATTAGTTAGCTGAAAGTTATGGTTTTACCATCAATTTGATTTTGGACTGTTGATTAGTTATAATGTCAGTGACAACGTGCTTTCTTTAGGACTTTGTTTGGATTCATCTCATTTTTTCAATAATATCATCTTCTTGCATTTCAATGAAAAAAAAAGTGTGGCAAGTGAGGACTATTTTTATTTATTTCTTCTGCACGTTGAGGTTTGTAGAAGTTGTTAAACTTGACCATTACTTTTCCTATACTTTTTATTTGGTCCTAGTACGAATCTTCTTTTTCTGCACGTTGAGGTTTGTGAATACATTTCGAGCATGTTCCAATGTTTAATGTTTATAATGGTGGCTGTGTAATATGATTCCTAGAGCATTCCCTTTTATCCTTCTAAGTTTTGATAGGAAATGTAATATATGATTTTAGGGACCTTTTGAGGGTGATGATAATCAGGAGTTCAAGAAAGCTTTACAAATGCAGAGGCAATATCAGTGTAATCGTCTTAGGTTGCACTACTACTTCATGCGCTTTCCATCATTAGAGTTGAAGGAGACAAAGAAAAGGGCAGAGCAGAGTGAACAACAATCAAATGATTTGGCTACAGAAATGCAAGAAATGAGGGCTTCACAAACGGAAATGAACCAGCTACTCCAATCTTTGTTGGCAAAATTGCGAAATGGCAGCAGCAACTCTTCCTCTTGACAGTGAGTTACTACAACCTACTGGACAATGCTTCCAATGTGTCTCATTATAGATTAAATCACCTCTTTTCCTTCTGACCGTTGACAATCCTGAGATATAATGGAGCTCACTTTGGCATCAATGCTGCTACCAGCATCATATAAAGGTCTATAACCAATTAACCATATTTGTTAACCACAGGACCTCCAGACAACCAATTATCCAGTCACAACCAGGTAGAATTGCCATTCCCAACTTTGTATAAAATCCATTCTTGTAATCTGTTCCTTAGCTTTAGGATTTTCAACCAAGTCCATGATGCATCAGCAGTGGCTTTAAATGTCCAGAAATTCCTACCTTTTATGATATAGGAATGACACCATTTCACCCGGAGGGTATCTTTTTGGCTAGCTATATCCCGTACCTGTTTACAATCCTTAATATCTTGCAATAGCGGATTGTGTTTGTGTTTATTGCTTATTGTTACAGTAGGGTATTCAGTGATAACATCTAAATTAAGCTTGACTCGCATTATTGAAGTACGAATATACGTTGCATTAGTACTATATTTGTTGTAGTGTCTCATTAGATTAAATTACCTTCGAGGACTATTGACTTTGGTTGTCTTGATTAGTGAATTTGTAATCTTCTGGGCAAATTAGGGAAGTCTTTTTTTGTGGGTAATCTGGACCATTTATGTGTGGCTTTGAGGACTTTTGACTTGGATTGACTTGCTCGAATTTGGTACTTTTTCTGGAAATTGAGTTTGTTGCTGAGTTTGGTTATAGAATTGGCTTGAAGTTTCCTAAGGTGAAAGGGAGTGCAGGATACCAATGGAAATATGTAATGATATGTCTACGTTTTTGGTGGATTTGTTATGTTTTAATCAATATTTGCTACACAGGTTCCTCTCTAATATGGTTATAGTTGTCTTATTATGACGTTTTGTTTTGTAGTGTGATGATCATGGTATTTTTTTTTTGTGCAGTGAAAAACTATAGTTGGTATTGACTATGAGATATTGAAGACCAAGACGCAGTGACACGCTTATCCTAGATTATTGTACTTAGTGATTCCGTACATGGAACCCTTTTTGTTTGTATTGATATTAAGAAATCTTGTAATGGATGGTTTCTTTATAATAGATGATTTTGAATTCAATTCTCTTACAAAAGAAGTTTATTCTCATTATTTTGTGGAAGAGTAATATTTAAAGGAAATAAGATTTGATAGCATGTGACACCTTACAATTTTCGCCATTACCGTAAATAGAAAAGTTGTTAGTTGTCACTATATCAATAAACGTTCGTCACTAATGTATATAGTGACAACAGGAAAAAACCAAAACGGTGACAACTCTCGACAATGAGAGTTGTCACTGAATGTTCCAGTGACAAACAAATAATTGACACAAATGACAATTGTGACAACAAACCGAAAATGTCATAAATTTGAATTTGATACAACATTTAACTTGTCACATATTTGAGATTGTGACACCATCGCTTTCGTCACTAGACAGAAACATTGACAAGGTATTTTGTTACTTGATCTCAATCCAAGTCAATTAGGAGGGTTCTTTAGTAACAACACGGGGTTCTAGTGACATTATTTGAGAACATTTAGTGACAACAAAGTTGTCACTAAATGTGGTGAATTAGTGACAACTTTGACGTTGTCACACTGCTTTAAGATTTTGTGATAACTTTTTTAATGTCGTCACTTATAGTCTTTAGTGACGAGCTTATAGTGACAACTACTGTGACAAAAAAATTCGTCACTATAGTAATTAGTGACAACTTCGCATTTTATTGTGACAACTTTCGTTGTCACTAATGACCAATTTTCTTGTAGTGGGATTAGCATTCAATTAAGTTGCAATCGCATTAGATGTATAAATAATGCACGAGATGACAAGGTAGGATTCCAATTTTCTTATCGTACTCTCAAACCAACTTTCAATCTGAACTCAATCTGAACACCAGTCACTTTCTAAAAGCGTCATTCTTACTCATAAATCAAATCATTAGTTAACTACTACTCATACCTTATGAACTTTCCAAATGCTACTAGGGTTTCCCTTAACAATCTTCGGATGCATGATTAGAGGATAACCAATCCCTGCTCATCCTATACAAACATGTTAGAGTCTCATCTATTGGGGACCTCAGGCCCTCCGTACTATCTCCACTGCCAGTGCTATGAGTGCGGACCATACTGGTGCAATTAACAGCTATCAGTGATATTCTAAAATGTGTCTAAAGAACAACACAATGACAAGTCAAAGGCAGACTTCTTAACTCTACAATCATTCTACCTCATTCTAATTAATCAAAATACAATTCTACAAAATCATGTTACCTACAATATGTGGTTCCATGCCTATAGAATCATATACATATATTCTTAATACCGCAAGACCTAACGGCTCTGATACCGTTCCTATCACGACCTGAACCTGCGGGTGAGCCTGTGAACAAGGTCCACGACCGGCCACAGGCTCATTGGGCTCCTACTACTACCAGGCCTTACTCACTAAAACCAATACAATCACAATAGAAATTGAATCTTATACAACTCCAAAAGTAAAAACTTCAGTTCTAATCTTAATACAAATAGACATTTATCAACAATTATGAAATTGTCTCTAACGGCAACAACTACTCTACTTGAAACTCAAGTATAACTCCAAAAATAATTGTATGCCCAAATTCATTACAAGCCTTCTTATGTTAACACCTAGGGTAGGATTCAAAGTCATCTAGTTTAGTTTCTGGAGCTCCACTCTTAATTATAATCCCACGCTCGTCATCCTTACCTCACTTTTTAACCTGAAATGATAAGTAAGGAATGAACTTTCACGTGCTCAGTAAGTAACCAGTGATTCAACTAGCTGAATCATAGCACGTCAAAATAATAACTCAGTTTACAGTACAACAATTTTACGAGTTAAAATCACGGACTAAATAATCACTTTTATGAGAAATCATTCTGTAAAACGTAATAGAATAAAAGGGAACAAATATGATGGCATAAAAATCAGTTAACACAAAAACGTCATCACCAAAACTGTTCCAACCAAACACCGGGTCAAACGATATGTTGCGATCAGCTTTTGGTCCCACTAACTTGGACCCGTCAGCGTACATTGTCCCACTGACTTGGACCCGGGATCCCATCTTGGGATAATAATCACAGTGGAAGCAGGGGCGAGCATATAAAGTAGTAATGCGCATTACGTCAACGTATAACTCCCCGTTGACCAGGGTCCGCAATCTAACTTTCTCCTGTTAGATATGGGACACAATAATCAAGTAAGCAAAAATCACCTTTCGGTTTATCACAACATAATCCTTCAATTACTGATGGTCAAACCATCTCACAACATATAAATAATTTTCTGAAATAATCACAATAGATCAACACCAACACATCTCAATTGCACCAAGCGCTTCAAATCCAAAATCCATTTTAACTTCAAACAAGTATCATCTAACTTTCTCCTGTTAGATATTAGGCCTTATGGATATGTTTCTACAATTCATGTGTGTTTCCAGAACCCTTTCTTGTTCGTTACGGTGAACTGAATCATAGGCAATACTTATTTCGATAGTTCAACTCTTCATGGTGATTTGAAAAGGTTAACAAGGATGGAACCTTCATTGTGATTTGTTTGGGGGATGTGCTTTGATATGATATCATATGCATATGATCTTGGTTTTAATGAAGGACAATAGAAATATATGATTTAGGTGTTTTAGGGTGTTTATGTGTGTGTGAATCTAAACAATTATTATTTTTTGTTGCTAAAAGGGGGTTAATTAGGCAGTTATTTCACGAATTTTTATAAATATTTAGAGCCAAAATTAGACGAATTCCAAAAAATTAACCCCCAATAGTTTTGCAAGAGGTACACTGTGGAATGTTTTAAAAAAAATTTGGTGTCCGCGAAGGATGCTAAATTAGGGTATGGATTAGAGAAAAATTCTTGAATTTTTAACATAGCAAATTAAGTCAGGTTTATCTGAAATTTTTAAGAAAAACTTATTTAACTGATAGTATTCAATATCTAAAATTCCGTGTCATTTCGAAGTCAATAGCTATTTTTATCCGAATCAGCTTTTGATCGTCGGTCTGGGACACTGGTTCAGGATTTTTGGGCGAAAATTTTTCAAATTACTTTTTAGCCAAAAAAATGACTTTGAGATGCTTAAAATAGTGTTTTAAGATGTTTTGAGATTTTTTCGGTGCCGGATCCCCAGGGGGTATTTTGGTCATTTGCCACCCGGATGGGTATTTTAGTAATTTTACCTATAAAATGTATTTTTGAGTAAATTCACATACGGTAAGATTATGTTAGTGATTTTACTTATGGGAAGACTGTTTTGGTAATTTAAGTACGAGAGGGGTAGTTTCATAATTTTACACAAGCCTAGGGATATTTTGGTAATTTCATTCAATTGGGAGAAATTTAACAATCAGGCATGATTAAACGTCAAGATTTAACACCCGTATGGTTGATTGTTTAGGTTTCTATAGATAAGAGCTAGGACCGGCTTTTGAGCAAGTAGCAGAACCAGTTGTCAAGTCAAGTAAATACTCCTGTCATGTTCCTCCGTACAACAAATTTTCTAATATGTGTGTGTGTATATATATGTGTGTGTGTGTGTGTGTGTGTGACTTTACCAAATGGAAGTTTAGAAGTATTTGTTATAATTTTGCTTCGAGAAATTGGTTAATGAGAAATGGAATTAAAATGGCCATGGTATGTGTTGTGTTGTTTTGAGAATGTTGTGTGAATCGTGGTACGGTATTGAGAGGTTAATATTGGTTGTTGTGCCCCATATCCACGGGGGAAAGTGAATTCCTGGTCCCGTCCAGGTCCTGGTCAACGGGACCATACGTTGCACACAGTACTGTTTCATCGTGGTTCGCCCCTGTGTCCACAATATTATTTATCCCGGGTGAATGAGGGATTTTGGGTCCTAATCAGTGAGACCATACGCTGACCGCAGCATACCATGGAAAAGTGATTTAGGGTATCATCCAATGTTTAAATACCGTTGTTATACAATCGTTTTTGAAAGAATTTCCTGCAAGCATGATTTGCTTATTAGTTTGTGTGTGTGTGTGTGTGGTAAATCCTGTAAAATCGTTACCAGTATCCATGGCATATTTATTAAACCCCAAAACCTATTTTAAGAACATGGTTTGCATACTTGTTGGGCTCTTTCTCATTCTTTTATGTTTTAGATGATGGTCTAAGAGAGGAAGATTCCTATGAGCCACATGAGGGAGGGGCGCCTGAAGAGAATTATTAAATTAATGAAATATCTGTTGGCTTAGAATTTTAGTCTTGGGTAGTTTTTCATGGATGGATTTATGTAAGAAGGTTACGCCCTTCAAATTATTCGTAATTGCCAATGACATGTAATTAAAGGTTTTGATTTGATCATTGAGAGATTTCTAAGTGAGGCTATTAGTACCCAAATTTATTGTGTAGAATTTGGTAGTTGGATTGAATCATGAGTACAGGTTGGAGTAAGGCCTGGCAGAGCCCTGGGTAGAGGCTTAGTAGGCCTGCGCCCGGTCACAGACCTGGTTCACGGGCCAAGCCGTGGGTTTGGGTCGTGACACATCCCCTTTCCCTTCGGCCTCCATCCCCCTTCTTCTCTTGGCCCACCTTTGGCCTCTACCTACTTCGCCCCAAGTCCCTCATTCGGCCTTCACCTCTCTCACCACGTTCGGCTACTAAACTTCGGCCCTCACCCATGGCCACCCACTTCGGCCTCCCCAACCTTCACACCATGATCGACAACCACAGCTGTCGAACCACCTCATTCCACCCTCCAAGGTCAACCCCCTCCCTTTGCCCCCCCCCTCCGGCCACCCCTCCAACTCCACCTTCGGTAAACCCCCTCGGTAGACAACCAAAGCCGACCCCACACACACTTTGGCATATCCTTCACTTTCCTATTTCGGCCTTCGGCCTCCTCTACACACCTCAGCTGAACAACGACCACCATCACCTTCCATCATTTCCACCATTCTTAGACAACAACAAAAAAAGTCATCATGACGACACAACACGCACCTCGCGTCCCCCTTCACGTCTCTCACTCCCTTACCCATTTTGTCACTCTTATATACTTAGAAATTTTTATTGATCGGGCCCCCTGCATCCATCGCCGTGCACCCATGTCGATGCCCAACATTCCCAGGCTTCAGCAGGTGGTGCACGAGGTGCCTCGAGCAACCTACTAAGCCCCGTCGTTCAGTGACAACCGCTCCCATGTGCCTGTCATCGTGCCCCCGCATCGCAACGCTCGATTGTGTCCCTACGCCCGCCATCATGCCCCCTCATGACGTCCTAGTACTTAGTAGGTGGTGCGTGAGGCAGCTCAAACTACATATTCTTCTCATTCATTGTTCAGTGCCCGTCGCTACGCCCTTGCATTGCCCAAGCATCCCTAGGCTTCAGGCATAGGGGCATGATCATAGGGGCACGATGACAAGCACAGGGGCACGGTCATCATGCCCCTCTGCCTGTCATCGTGCCCCCGCATTGACGCCCAAGCATCCCCAGGCTTCAGTAGGTGGTGCACGAGGTGGCTCGAGTCAACTACTCTTCACCTTTGTAATTCGGAGACGACACCAGCGAATCTTCGGCCAATAAACATAAAAAAAATCTTGTAAGTATGGACTTGCGAATGAGCATGCACTGAAAGCTTGGGTTGCCCCTCCGTACATACCACATACAGGGGGCTTATGTTGTTATCCAATCCTAGCTATGCACTTTTGGACTGCTCTTGGGTCCCTCTCCCACGACACGTCAACTTTTCAACTGTCAATTCTCGATGCTCCCAAAATGATCAAAGCAATGCACGCTCAAGTCACATGATTTTTGTTCTTATTTTCCTTTCTTATGTTTCTTCCCCGCTAAGAAATTTATTTTTGCATAACTTAGGGAAATGTGCTTGTCGCGCCTTGCCCACTGAACCCTTTTTTTTTTTTGGCTAAGTGGATGACGACGGTGCACCTTGGCCTTCACCAAGGGAGGTCAGCCTTGGCCTTCGCCAAGGGGGGTCGGCCTTATCCATCCCCCAAAGGTTGGCCTTGGCTTTCCTTCCCCTTTCAAACCTCATCTCTCTTTCTTCAAACAACAACCAACGTTTGTCAGCCACGGTCGTGCACCGTCTCTGGGACGTCTGTCATCCACGGCTGTGCGCCGTCTTTGAGATGCCCGCGATCGCCCACGCGCTGTCTCTGCGATGTTCGTCGCCCGTGGCCGAATGTCGTTCCTGCGACGCCCGCCGTCGCCCACATGCCGGCTTCGCGACACTCATCGCCCATGCCCATGCGCCGGCTCCACGATGCCCACCGTCACTGGGCGCCATCTCCACAGCACCCGTCGTCGTGCTCGTGCACCATTCATGCATCGCGTGCCCCTGGCACGGCGCCCACTTCCACGATAGACGTTGCCGTCCCCATACGCCTTTCATGCGTCACATGTCCCTGGCACAACGCCCGCTTCCGCGATAGACATCAATGTGCATGTGCGTTGCTCCCGTGTCATGTGCCCCTAACACCAGGTATTATCTTGCGACAGAGGTTGATGCGCCCATGCACCCTCATATATTGTGCTCTTGGCACCGCGCCCATGCCCCACTTTCATGTCTCATACCCCTGACACCGCGCCCATGTGCCAGTTTCATGACTTGTGCTATACCGCGACAGATGTCACCGTGCATGTGCGCCATTTTCATGTCTCGTGCCCTTGGCACCGCGCCCGTGCCCCACTTCAGAACATGTCATGTGCCCCCGAGCATTGCACTCATTCACCACACCGTGCGCCCCAGCCTTGGACGTGGAACATGCTTCAGCCCACTATCTGGAGTGTGCAACATTCTAAGGGGATATGTTCACAGTGCTCCAGCATGAGGACCCTTCACAGCAGGATATGCTCGCTCCCACATAAGTTATCTTCGCCATGGGCAGTTTGCATGATACTTGGCACGCATGAGTTGTGACCACGTTGCACTCACGTTACCCGTGACCATCAGTGTCCTCAAGACGATGACCTCCGGGTCACTCCAAGACGGAAGCAGGGCTTCAGAGGGAATCGTACCTAGTTTGCTTGGTAGTCGGGCATAGGGACCCTTCCCTACCACTGTCAGGTTCTCTCCGCGTCTCTTGATGCACACCTATGGGATTCAGTAAGGGCTTTGGACCGGTGGCTAGGGCAAGGGCTTACTCTAGTCATGCCGACACTGTTTCGTCAGTCTTTTCAGATCGGTAGAGTGACGTTGTGTGGGGCAGGCAGCGCGAACATAAGAACTGGTAGTCCAAAGGAGCACCGACATTTATGGACCCCTTTGTGACGTGTCACTTTCAGGAGATGCCATGTGTCAACTAATGACACATGCATACTTTTTGCTATAAATAGAGGACTTTTGGAATTCATTTTGGAGAAAATTCTCATTCTGACAAAATTACTTTCTCACTCTAGAATCCAGAGCTACTGAATTCTAGAGAGAAACACAATTGGACATAACATTGGACTGTGATATTGGACCGTGACTTGGACCCTAGCTTGGACTGCCGACTGTCGGCCCTGTTCGTCTCAGCCCTCGTCTCCACAGCACTACCGTTCCTCATGACCTGTCTTGGAAGCCTTGCTCTCTACGCTTACTCCACCCTCACTGTGTCCCACTCTTGTACATCTGGCAGCTGACTCGGACTATCTCCTTTGTGGCACCTCCACGTAGCTACAAACCCACTACCCTTGGCATCAATGTTTACATAGGCATTGTCTGCATCCTAAACCCTAGTAATGAGTTATGAAGAGACCAAAAGTTCTTGTCAATTAATTCGGATTTCTTATTTAAATAAAAGGTGAGACTTGATTTCTTTAGTTGAATCTAATGGTTAGGGATGAGCACATTTTAGTTGGTTATGTTTGGAGGCTGAATACGAAATTGAACCAATCACCATTAGTTTAAAAAAGAGAAAGCGAAATCATAGTTCAGCGGTTTGATTTCAACGGTTTGGATGGATAAACCAGATTGGTTAGGATGGCTTGACATGTTTGGGCTTGTAGTCATTGTTGGACTTGTTTGAGCCTATCTATTGCTATTGGGTCTTAGTCATATACATGATCACAAGTTTTTTGGAACTTGTCTATTGAAGTTAGTCTCCATGTTGGTGGTTAAATCATATATAGGTTAAAAACAAGAGAGTAAGTTGGATATTGTAAAATCTTAAATACTTATATTTGTGTGTGTGTGTGTGTGTGTATAAGGCACAGTTTGGTTCAGTTGGCGTAGAACAGTTTTAAAAGAACTAATCAAAACAACCAAACCGGACATTCGATTTGAAAAAAGAACTAAACTACTTGTTTTGTCAAAGTCGGGTCGTCATCGGCCGAACTGGTCAGTTCGTTTTCAATGGTTTAAATGGTTTAAATGTTCAACCCTACAAATGATGACATCTCTTACTTGATAAGTATGATATGTATCAGTATATTTGAGCCTTCTACTCAAAGTTATGAGAATCAAACCAACTGGTTCAACCCTATTAGTCTATTGAACCAAGTTATTAATGTTAGAACCTAACATATTTAATATATACATTGTCTCACAGAAAGATTATTTAAAAACTTCTTATTTATTACAAACGGGTTGAACAAGTGAACCGTGAATTTGCCCTTGATATGATTCATGTTCAATTATATATGCTTCTAGCATAAAGTAATTCATCATTTGTCTTCTAACATAGCTCCACCTAAAAATTCTTTGTAAGCGCGTGACAGGAAAAAAATTATTACTAGCGTATCTTATACGGACCTTATGTGACCAATCACATTTTTTAAGACACGTTTGATTTAAATAGCAGAGAATTGCAAACAAATGTTGTTAAATGGTTTTAGCAGGCAATGCTACACAAGATTGAGCAACATCTAACAACAATATTTGAAAGTTGAAAGCGCCTAGCAATATACGGTGCTACTTTTGTTACAATAATCTGTGTTGCATCAATATTTAAGGTTAGGGCAAATTTTGTTTTTACCAAAAAATCTTTTTCAAATACTAATAGCCACAAAAGAAATGTATTAATTCTACCTCAAAGAGTAGGCAAACCTCTATGTCTAATGATTCAGATAAAAGTCAGTTTCAGGCAAAAAACAAAGTTAAAACACCACTACATATGCAATTAAGCTAAACCTAAGTAAAAATGACTGGTCAGCAGGATTAAAGGATAAAAAAAAGCATTTTTGAGAGGGGAAAGCTAAATCACTTCAATTTGGAAGTAAAATAAAGAAATTTGAGCAAATGATATCACATACTATTATTTAGCTGAACTATCCATCTATTATTTACAACAAAAAAAAAATTTCTTTTGATTAAAGTTCCTTTATTCATTTCTGCTCAAGACCAATAGTTTTAAACCTTTCAGTCTTCATCAATCTGTACAAACATGCCAAATCAAAAAAACATAGCCTAATTCTGCAGCATCTTAGTGGCTAGATTCCGTGCTGACACCAATTTCCTATTTTTTGGAATGGAGGGAACTTGTTTCCATTTTGCCACACGAAATTGAATCCATTGCTGAATAAAGTGCAAGTATCCATGGACATTAGTCTGCTCTTGACCAAAAATTCTAGCATTCCTCTCCTTCCAAACACCATAGACAGTAACTGTTAAAGCCAATTTGCAAAGTCTTGATTTGAAACTTTTACCTCTAAACTGATGAATGGCATACTGAAAGAACTGGTTCCATGAAAGCAAGGCAATATCCACCTGCAATTTCTCCAATACCTTGTTCCAGACTTCTTTGGTATAAAAGCATCCAAGGAAAAGGTGGTCTACAGTTTCTGGACAATTTCCACATAAAGTACATACCTCATCTTGGATATAATTCTATGCTTTCAACTTGTTTTGTGTTCTCAACCCTCCATTAATCAGCATCCATAAGATTACAGAGCATTTCGGTATGTTTCCACTAAACCATAGTAGTCTCCACCAAGGGACAGTACTTGCTTTAGTTCTAATGACCTCCCAGGCAGAGTTGATTGAGAATACTCCTTGAGGATGTAAATTCCATACAATCACATCTTATTTTCCTGTATTTGATTTGGCTTTGTTCCTCATTGCATAATGCCAGTGCCTTAGAGCTTGAGATCTTGCACAAGGTAGCCACCAAGCATCTCCATGAATTATACCAGCCACTTTACTGTTTATATCTAACCCCGAGTCATAGGCAATCCTATGGCAATATTGAGTAACTAGAGGGCCTCCCTCCATTATTTACAAAGATCGATAAGTGATATATTCTTTCCCAAGTCATTTGGGTGAGAAAGGGCAGCCCACTCGGTATAAGGAAGGCAGGTATAGACACTCCTACAGTATTACACCACAGGCATCTAAGCTGAATAGCAAAACATGCACACATATTCGTACACAAATTGCAACAAATAGGCAATTTAAAAACTGCTAAGGAGTTGAACTAGAAAGTTCATACATGTTATATCATTTGAAGTTGAAATTGAAATTAGTAGCATAAACCTCTCCTTCGCATTCAATGATTTAAAATTTCAAAATCGAATTAATGACAAAACCTGAAAATAGGTTCAAGCATAAAGACACACCTATATTAAGCACTAATACACATACTTAGACAAAGGACAATCCATATTCTAGATAGACCTAGACCAGTTTAGGTGTCAAGTGAAAAAAATACCAGCAATGGCTCAGTGAAATAACAAAATGAAATCAACTATATGACCCAAGCTACGTCTTTAAGAGCCATCCCTGAAAACTTTCTATGGCATGGCAACTCATAAGAAATTCGCAAATACAAAACTCTACTCTTTGAGTGAATTAGGTTAAAAATTGTAGATCAAATGACACAACATAGACATAGATTCAGACATAAACACGCACTTATATCGAACTCAATCCGATTGCAGTGCTCACATAGAATTCAACTCAAAGACAAATACAAACTTGCAATTGTATCGAACATTAATAAACACGGACCACAAGAATATGAATCCAATAGCGGTAACGATAAAGTACACGGTAGAACGAATGCGATACACGCGGATCAGGCAAGTGGGCGATAGAAATCGTCACGGTCACGGTACTTGTCGTGATCGATGAAAAGGATGGCGTACAACGCGTAGATTATCCCGGGAACGTAGCCCAAGATGGTCAGCAACAAGCATATGAAGAACTCTACCTGCAAACCACACAACATAGATCCAAAT